>LPNK01000071.1:0-97698 GCA_002894445.1 Metschnikowia sp. AWRI3582 | reverse complement strand
CGACATGCGCGTGTTATACTGCATACGTGCTGCTTGCGGATGCTCACGGCTGGGCTAATTTTAGCACTGTTGACAAACAATCCGCTGGCGACTGCACACAGTGTATCGCCAATCGCTCTTGCTTGTGTCATTGGCCAGACGCAGTGAGGGCTCTTGATCTTTGACCTCTTGCTTTTTGACTTTGCTCCGTCTTTCATGACGTTAGTGCGCAAAAGTAACCCGACCTCCGCACCCTGTAAGGTTGCTAGCGATATCAAAATACCAGCCTACAAAAGCTGGACCAAACAAACAGTATGCTGACCATCATAACATGTCGCTGGGATTTTTGTTTGCACTTTTCCCACTGGCCCTTTTTTGACGTGCAAGTCTTTGGGTGGGCCGCCCCTTCCTACAATCAATTTGCTAAATTTCTCAACAACCCCGAGCAACACTGTGTGTTAAGCTATTTTACTGGGCAATTTTTTTCTTTGCGCCTTTAAGAATTTGGGAAATATTTTTAATTTCACTACCCTATAATACTCTAAACACAATCTCGTAAACACCACCACAATTATTTCACAGCTCATCGCTGGATTTTTCACGCATAATTGTTTTCATGAGGAATGAATCGGGAACTCAGCCGGGGGGCTCAATCATGCGTGGGGAAATCTGTGATGCCGGCAAAACGCATGTAATTACCACTCCCATTGCGGGTTTAATGAGCATCATCACGTGATGTGCGTGCCGGGGTTGCGAAGTCGCACATGGCCCCGCCGAATTTAACCTTCTCGCAGAACGCTGGGGCTGTGAACGACATTTGCACATACCAAGGCTTTACAATAATAAAGTGGTTTGCCTATTGGAGACAATCTAAAAGTTTTGTGTTTTTGAACATGCTATGCTATTATTTTGGGCCGCAGACAGACGCCCTTCAGAATTTTTGATTCCGCGGACGACTTCACACCCCTTTCCGTAAAGCTTTACGAATGTCGCGGGCGCACGCAAATTAACGCTTTTCGCTCCGGATTTTTCCGCCCGCAACTACGAGATGTGCGATAACGAGCAAGCCTTGTGTCGTACCCGGTGAAATCCGGCAGGTGTAATTCGATGGAAATCTTGCTTGAGGAATCAAAAAAAAAGTAGCTGAATGGTTTTCTGTGAGCATATTATTTTGTCAGCCTGTTCTTTTAATTCTTTTATGTCCGAGTTAAACTTGTTACTCTAGGAATTCAAGGAAATCACAGCGGTGTGTGGATGATAGTCCTTGGCGTGCACATGGCCACAAACTTTATGTCTAGTAAAACACACACACTTACGATTGCGCAAGTCACACAAAAAATGATGCTATGGGGGTATGTAAGCAGGACCTGTAGGCCTAGGCGGGATGGTAGATTCTAGATACCAAATCTCGAAATTGGGCTTTCGGAAATTCGAAGCGGGCTCTTGAGCATAATCTGGATGTAGCGTGACATCTCACGTGATCCTCTACTGTGCGTGACTCGGAAACCCCGTACGAGTAGCGAGATTTTTTCACGGTTTTTTTTTTTCTATTCCGAAAACTGACTTGACCACCATGCTCTGGAGAATAGATTGCGCTTGAGTTTTGGATCAAGCAATGGAAAAAAATTTCACAGACCGGCCTTTTCGTATTCTTCATTGTTTTGCTTGAAAATAGTAGTCTCGAACAATTGGGGCCAGCACGACCAACTACACATTCAATTCCGTCGATTCCTGATGAATCTATAGTAGCGCTGTAATTCAAATCAAAGATTCGAAGCATTTAATGCATCTGGGCTCTATCAATAAAATAAGAGACAGACGCAATGGAATTGTCATTTGTTGTGACTGCACGCGGGAGATCAAATACCGAAAAAATAGAAAAAAATAAAAAAAAATCAGCATCATAGGCTGACTCTTGAATGCGATCGCGATCACTGTTGAGTCGTGAGTCAAGGCCAAAATGACTCGACGAAGCTATACAGTACACTCAAGATTTGAGCTCGCTAGAAATTCCCCCAACAATCAAATTAAAGATTTTAGAAATGTGGCTGGAGCAGCAGCCATCGAACTCTGCTAAGAATTGCTTGAAAATGGCCTGCCACTAGTTTATCAACGGTTGACAAAATTTCATAAAAAAGCGAGCGAATCTTTGCACCAAAGCCTGGTCTTTCATTGGTCACGCTTTCTTTATCTCTGCTGCACTAGGGCTTAAACTTGCATATGATCTCTTGAGAAAAATGATTTTGGTTGCCAAAAAGAATGAGAAATGCCGTGGATATACCCAAAGAAAAAACAACGCGTAAGCTGAAGCCTCGTGCACAATTGCGCGAGTGGTAAAGTTTGCCGATCATCATTACCTGTGTGGCCTTCACGATAGCCGCTTATAGATGCACCGCCCAAGCGCAGCACCATTTTGTATAAGTTGTTGTGAAAAAAAGCCCCAGCGGCTTTCATAATGTATAACAGTGAATTCCACATGATATCCACCTGCTATGACAGGACTGCCAAGAATTTAGCGACACTGATTGCATGTGCTGTCAAAAATAAAAGACCTCAATCCTGTATGATGGCTCTTGTTGACGCGCTGGCGACTCCTAGTCATTCTTATGTGCAGTACGCGCAGGTGACTCAAGACTCATTTGGCTTTTTCGTGCAGGTGAGATGTGAAAAGTTGCAAAAGTTTTGGGCACATGCTGATGTTTTGTTGGCCTATGAGAAAAGTATATAAAGGCGTCAATCTGGCATGCAAAACAGGAGAAAATCCACCTCACAAATCAAAATCATCTCCTCAACATGTCCGAAACAATTGACAAGGCCAGTGATGAAGTCTCGTTGAAATTACGCATCAATGAGGAGTCCGTCAGCAGTGTTGACGAAGGTGCCACTCGCAAAGAGCTCGACAGGATCTACCGCAAATTAGATTTGCGTATAATCCCTGCGCTCTGGTGTCTTTACTTTCTCACCTCCTTTGGCGGGAGTGCCTATGGCGTATCGTTGACAATGAACCGGGCCGAGGGTCATTCATTAGGGCAAAAACTCAACTTGACTGCAAAACAAACATCCACCGCCTCCGCATTGGATTTCGTTGGGCTGATCATATTCGATGTGCCCATGAATTTGATCATGACTCGCGTCAGTCCTCAGTCGTGGCTTGCCCGCATTGTTGCTAGTGTTGGGTTAGTATATGCATGTTATATAGCCCTCGAGTCAGCGGGCGCCTTGATTGCAGTAAGATTCATTTCTGGTGTGGTTGGTGCTGGTACATGGCCCGGAATGTCGTATTATGTGTCTTTATGGTACCCCAACGATCGACTGACCCGCCGAATTGGCTATTATTTCACTGCTGCCCAAATTTCTGCTGCCGCTGCTGGCTTACTTAGTGCTGCGTTCCAGAAAATGGATGGTGTCAAGGGCTATACTGGCTGGCAATGGCTCTATTTGGTGTATGGATGTGTCACAATAAGTGTTGGAATATCGCTTTTGTGGTGGCTCCCAGACCGGCCTTTCCCTCTTGCTTCCAAGGAGGAAAGTTCACAAATTGGATTTTATCGCAGATACTTTACCCCCACGCACCCACTTTCGTCTATTGAGCGGGAGGTGCACAGAAAAGATATCGAAAATAGATACAGCATGGTCAAATGGACGTGGAAGGACGTGAGTGCGATATTGTTTGACTTGCGGCTCTGGGCAATCATCATGATGTACTTTGGCGTGGTCGGCACTGGGTTCGGTTTGGCCGTTTTTGGATCGGTGATTATAGCCACAAGCAACCCGGGCCTTTCCTCGATCAGCGTATCTCTTCTCTACGCGCCAATTTGGCTCTTTGATTTGGCCGGCATTTTGCTCATCACGCCGTTTGCCGATCGCTACAAGAAACACCGCGCGGTTTTCTTTTCTGGGGCCTGTCTCATCATTATCACAGGCATGTTTGTGAACACTTTTGCCAAAGGCTCATGGAACCGTTATGGCGGGCTCTTGATTGCCGGATTTGGATTGGGCCCTACTGTCCCGATTTGTATGTCTTGGGCTGCAGAGATATTCGGGCCCGAGTACGGCGATAGTGGCATTGCAATGAGTGCGGCGCTTGTATCCGGATTAGGCAATTTGGGGTCTGTCACCGCCACGTATGCGCTTTATTCGGGCTGGCCTTCGGATGCAGAGAGATTATATAGAGACTCAAATATGGTGTTGGTGGGTTTATTGGGAGTGAGCATTCTTTCCTCTGGGGCATGTCATATGTTGAGAAACAGAGTGAAGAGAGTGTTTTGAAGCAAGTGGTGTTGAATTGCGTTTATGGGCCGAATTTTTTATGACATTGTTTATTTATTTTAAGGGTGCGATCACCAGGCCAGCACTAGCCCAAATGGCAAATCCATATATACTTATTATTGATTAGTGAGGATTTCATTATTCACCTCTCGTTCAAAAATCTCAGAATCCGCGGGAATAAAAAAAGGCACTCGGGGGGCTCGGATCCAGGTACGACCTCCATGTCAGCTCAGTTCCGGGTGGAGGAAGGCCTACTTAATAACTGTATTTTTCAATGAAATCCAAGCACCACCCTTAAAAGTCGTGGGACTTGTATGCGGCCAACAGTAGGCCCCATAGCCAACCTTTTACTGTTGGTATTTTGTCACACATGAAACTATCAAAAAAGAGTTTAAGCAAAATGGGATTTGGCCTTTCCGCTGAAAACATGCCCACCTCGATGAGTATCCTTTTTAAGCCCACTAGAATCATTTTTCTGCGTCTGGCTCTTATACACGCATGATTTCATTGATTTATAACTAACATAAAGCCGGATCAGACATTGGATATACTAAAACTATTCATATTACATCAGTCATGGGGTGGTTTTCTTCGGTATGAACTAAACAATACCATGGCTCTGGAGTGTCCTTACATAGCTTATATTTGAAAACCCCCCCAATATCCAAACCCGACAAGTTTTACCTTCAAAAGTAGAAACGTGCTTGACCAAATCTGAGAAAAAGGTCAGGTATATGAAACTTCGTTCGGAAGTCTGATCTTACAGGTTTTAATTTGCAATGTGTGACAAGAATTAAATCATACTCACGAAAATATGAGTAGATTCTCACTCGAAAAAATATTTTCTGCTATTCAATATCTGCGAAATCAAGGAGGCTTTAGCTTGCTCGGGCTAATTCTTCTGGCTTCCGAGTCTTTTATCCGACATCAAGAGCCCTCCTGTGACATCATTTGGGCTCACAAGAACAAAAAGAGATAAGATAGAGCCCTCTTGAGAATGGTCAATCAAACCCTTATCTGTGAGAGTTCAGAAAGGGCAATCAAAAACCAAAAATCGTACTAAAATGAGAGACCCTAAAACTTCAAACCTCCTTAGACATTGACTTTGTTGTAGCTCTTCAGAAAGACACCGAAGCTGAGTCGCGTGAAAAACGCTCAAATAGATTATCATGATAGCCAGGCTTTTCTTCTTTCAAACATTGAGTCATGTGGCTTGGTGTTCATGGTTTTGGGAACATTAAGCGCAAGCTCTTGAAGATTCGTAAAAACGTTTTGGTGACTAAATTTAAAATGCATCAGTGAGACTTTTATCTAGTCCCGTAAAGAGATCATGTATCGAGACTGAGGCATACAGATCGGTGTCTTTTTCATGTGAGTCATGGTCTTCGTCTAAGAAAAGGACACCGATCTATGTCTCTCAATTTATTAGTTTGAAAACTTTCAAAAATTGATGAGAATCGAAACGTATGAAGAATTTTATTGTTCTGACCCAAAAACTGAAAGGCCACGACACAGAGTGCACAGTGACATGCGCGTGAATAAGCGATACACGGCAGGATGCACGAAAAAACAGACAACTTGAGCTCCGGCAAAAGAGCCCCAATTGAGTCAAGAACGAAAATGGAGATATTTGCTTACGCTTATTTGGGCCTTTCTCATGGCCAGCCCGGAGTCCTCTATGATTGCACTTCAAAGCGAAAACGATATGTAGCCTGTCAAAGTCATGTATGCAGTCCGTGCATTTGTAGCTTGGCCGTGACTTGTTTGAATATTGATGCCAAATAAACCCATGTTCCTAAATCGAGGTGTTTGTGGCATCTGATTGCTGATTTAGTCGGATAAAGAATTCAAAAGGACTCTGCATGGTATTCAAGCCGATAGTTGGCCAGAATATTTGCATCCATTTGTGGTCCAAGCTCACTACTTTGTTCTCGACGACCGTGGGAGTTCTTTGAGACAATATGTGAAGCAAATCCCTTGTTTCTAACCGGGTTTTGATGAACAGAGAAAAAAAAATGGAAAAGAGAACGAATGTTTGTCAGAAGTGGCACTCCCCCAATCACCAATTACATACACGGAGAGCGTACGTCGCAAGGATCGGCCCGAGCGCCCGTAAACAAGATCCGCTCCGATTTTTTCTTTTAAAATCGACTGCCGCAAACTGGAATTCTTTCCAAATTCATTTATTTCCACATCGGTACCCATCTTGGTGCCCATCCGTAAGGCAGACAAGTCGCTTAATATTGCCGTTTATGTCTGGCGCGCCAGTTGGAATTTGGTGCGGAATTATCATGGCAGCGACACGCGGAATTGTAGAAAAAGGAGTTCTCTGAAGGTGCTAATTTGCTCCGACAACGATTCATAAGAATCCCGCTTTCCAGATTGTTCGTATTCATGAAGAGATTTGCGCTGCAAAAAAACAAGAAAGAAACCGGAACAATAAGGTTTCTGTAGCCGATAATCTGCAGCAGGACAACGGTGTGGGAATTTCATCCATTATGGGAAGTTATGTTAAAGTGCTCGCAGGATGCATCACGAAAAAAAAGCGGCCCGGCGCGCAAATCTCAGGGCACCATTTTCATTTTGAATATAGCCCAATAAGCATAAATCCGCGAGCAAGTAAGTGAGGTCTAGAATTCTTCAAGAAAAAGAAAACTTCGATTATCTGTATTCGAGGCGATTTTTGAACCCGCCAGCAGAACCAGTTGCTGGCTCTCATACACGCAAAACCTTAAACCTTCCTGAATACCCCGTTTTGGCGTGCGTGGTGCGACGTGACGGATTGGGTAAAGTGCCGATCGTTCGCGTCGAAGCGAAATCCCAAAGGAACGAACTTTTTGCCCGATTTCGAGGAAAACCCGCTCACAAACGCCTCTTTTACAATTTGGTTCCAGGCACAATGCCGCGAGAGATTTGGGCCTATTATTTCCCTTTCCGTGAGGGGGATTATATTCCCTGAGTAATGCATATTTTGTGCTGTATCCAGCCATCGCCATTGTCTGCCACGCACCGCTGGACCTGCTGCCGCGATGACCTCAGTATATTCTCTACATTCCATCTTTTCTCGGACCCACTTTTTCGTGTTCCGAGCCGAGTTTCGGCCGTCACTTGAGCACCGGGCAAACGGATGAGAATCACGCTCTCGTGATCAGAAACTCAAGGAACTATAATTGCAAAACCGTGATTTTGGCGCTGCAAAAAAATCACACTATTGTTTTGAGACGCGCTGGCATTATGCTGGAGCCGTCATGCTTTTTTTTTCTTTCCTATTTTCTACTTCTGCATCTTGTTCTAGGATCTTGGCAAATTGTCGCCTCAACCCCCACTCGCTGCATTCGCGCCGGCCCTACGATATACTCAGATCCGTGGATCCTCAGAACAAAGAGGTGCAATGACATGCAGGTTTTTGATGAACCATTAGAATTTCCAGGTCCTCATTTTTGAGATTTGTCAACTTATGAGCTGTTCACTTAACGGGGTTTTATCATGAATGATTTTCGTCTGTTTCTCGTCAATAACAAGTGTACGCACCAGGGATGGTATTCTTGAATTCGAGCACAAAGTTATGGGTTCATGAGGCGTAATGCAGCATGAATTGCGTTCTCGCTGCGCCCCCGCGGCAAAATGGCCTGCGGCTGCAACTCTTTTTTTTTTTTTTTGTTCTTTTCAGCTGGGTCTTGGCTGATCCCATGGATTTGGTATTGTTACACCACACGCATAAACATTATTGCTGGGCTCGAAATGCATTACGCGACCAAGGTTCCAGCAGCAGCATTGTTTGGTTTGCCTGAAGGGGCCACTTCCTTGTTGTTTCTGGTGTTTCATTGGCGGGAACCCCCGTTTGTTTTGCACCCAACCATGGCGTCTATACTCCAGGTGCCACGTCTATCTATTCTTATACCTCCGGTTTCTCCCAACTTCTTGGCTTATTCCTAACCATTCCGTCACTGCTGATCGCTGCCTTGTCTCGTGACCAAGGCACCCAACTGTGGATTTGCTCAGGATCTGCCTTTTCTGATTGCGTCACAATATGGATCCCCCTCACTTCCAAACTAGCCATCTCGTCAGGGCACAACCACCATGTTATTGGTATACTTTGCAAACGCCACAGGATCTCTCCAGGAGGAAATATCCCACTTTCGATATACTACCTGATGGAGCTTACTCTCTAGATAAAGCTTGCCAAATAGAATCTGTGCAGCCATCCCTTTTCCAAACTAAGCAAGCACGTCAAAATGAGACAAATCACAGTTTTGAAGTGAGGCCATCAAAGCTAATGGCTCATATCAAGCAGGAAGATGATGATGATGATGATGATGATGATGATGATGATGATGATACTTGGCCTCCTGAATTGTTGAAGGCAAACTTAAAAGTCACAGCGGCGGCGGCCGAAACAACGCTGAGCTTAGAACTCGATTTGTTCTCCAAACCTGTGAAGCCTGATATGTTTCTCTTACACCAATCGTTCCCACAGTCTCATGACCAGGGTTGCGAAAACACTAAGCCGAGTGAGAATAATAACTCGATACAAGACCAAGACAATGAAAAGGAAAAGCTTGCAACTAGCTCATACTCCGATAAGGCAAAAATTGGAAAAAGCTTCGAAGCTGAGTGGAGCCTATTACAGAGTGAGAACGCGGGCATCAAATATACTGTCCAGGGCCCGACCACCGAGTACGATCCCGACCCATTTTTCGACTTTCCACTGTCTATCTCGGAAGACAATATCTTTCTCACAGATTTGAGTCCTCCGGTCTTCTCAAAAGTCTCTAGGCCGAAGGCGAACCCTCGCTTCGAAGTATTGAATGATGACACCACGCCTATCCATCCAGACTCCAAGGCGAAAACAAAAGATTTGCTTGTGCTGAGAGATTCACAACCCCCGTCGATCAAAGCTCCAGCCACAAAACAGAAAAACAATGAGCTTCCAAAAGCGAGAGGTGCTCAATCGCAAACCTCCCGCACTAAGCATAGCCGAAGTCTACATGATGTGACGAATTATCCATTCTTCGCCTACAATGTCGCCGCGGGCCTGGAAGACGGTGCAACGAAATGCAGAAGATATTTTGATGCCACTGCTCCTCCGCAAATCAACACACAACGGGAATCAAAGACGAAAGTACACAGATGCAGCATCTGTCACAAACTGTTCAAGAGACCGCTGTCGTACCGTATTCATTACACAATCCATTCAGGGGAGAAACGATTTCTGTGTTTCGAGTGCGGCAGGTGTTTTAATGTGAAGTCCAATCTTACTAGGCACGAGCGCTTGCACAACAAGCCCGACGGTTTTCGAAGGAGCAAAGTAGATATTAAGGCGGTTTTTGCCGAAGGAAAATGATTCTGTGACTTTTCCCAATAATAATAATAATAAGGTGATTCTTTTTATTCTGCATATCAATAAATGAATGACACTGTTTTTTGCTCGGGCTCAATGCAATTTCCGAGGTCATGTCGAGAATTTTTGCAAAAACAGAAAAACGTATTTTAAATATTATGTGGTTCCGGCTTTGCAAACGCGTAGAATTTGTGAAGATTACGTTCCATCGTGAGGCAAATTCGCATTACGTAAAACGAAATACGTGACCTCCGGTCATAATACGAAAGCGTAGATTTAGTGACTATGTGTTCTCTGATTTACGCGAGAGAGGGCTTTAAAATTAAGCAAAATGTTAGTTTGAGTTTGGGCAAAACACAATAGCAGGTTGAAAATATGAGATGATTGCCGAGTTGCGAAGAGATTTTGACCAATCGCTATTCTGTTTTTTTACAAATTTGGGCGGTGATTTCATTGATTAATCATGCTCTCAAAGGCTGCAAAGTCCAATTAATCGGGTGCGAAGTATTACTGATTCTCTCCTTTTCGAAGAGAGCAGGAGAGAATGGAGCTCAAGGGAAGGCCACTCTGCAAATGTGAGATTTGCAGAATTCAAATCATAGAAATAGCCATGCCCCGAAGAATCTTGAGTTGTTCGAAAGCTTAGTCTAGCCGCCGCACAATATTTGTATTGCAACCAACTTTAAGGGGCATTATGCTAATTTGAACATTTTCCTGTGTTGAAAATAGTTCATTCGGACCCTCGCCAGAAGTCTTCAGGTTTTCTCCAAAACGTTGTCAGACAAACGACAAGTGTGAGTATAGTCTGTGGCTTAATTCCAAGAACATCAAGCAAGAAAGATATAAAAAAAAAGAGGAAAAAAAAGGCAATCTGGGAAACCTGGGAAACTTACGAGTCTTGGAGACACACAAATGGCTGTAAATTCCTCGCACTCGCACCCGCCCACCCCCATTAATTTAGCCGCGAAGCTCGAACCACGTTATACAGGTCATTCATTTACGTGTGATATACCGTGTCAATAAAACACGCTCCTTATCCTTACATCTTTTTACCGGAATTGCCTTACGCACCCACTGCTTTTTTCAATCAAATGAGCCAGGAAACTTCAGAGACGGCGTCAATGAATGACCAGGAGAGTGCAGGCAAGCCCTAGTGAACAACCTGGACCTGGCTTGAATCACGGTGAGATCAAATCCAAGAGGCCATCGAGCTTCGAGCAAGTTTCGGGTAATCGGGCATCGAAACGCGTGCGGAAGGAAATCGGGGATACGGATGAAATTGAGTCAGCGATACGGGAAAGCAAACTTCAACATGAGAATGAACAGCTTAAACAACAACTCAATTTCGAGAAACAGCAGATTCTGAAACTTATAGACGAGTACGAGCGGAAATTGTATACCCAAAAAAGAGATTACGAGGCACAGGTACATGCTCTCAAAGAGAAGATCTCACTTATCGAGGAAACTGGAAATAGAGGAGAACTCGACAAAGCAAAAGCTGAAAGTGCGCAAAAAGGCGTACAACGCCCAAACAAGTCAACTCCTAAAGAACTGGGCCAAGTCAAGGCCGACGTTGTGAGCCAAAAACAGGATGCTTGGACCAGGTTGGAGTCTAGATGTCTCAAGTCGGTTTTGAAAAAAAGGCCGGACCTTGATAACGAGTCGGTCATTGAGTTAACCACGCTTCAAGATGAGGAAGATACATATTGGGGTGAGGACTCAGACGAAGATGCACTTGAAGAATTTGGCGTGGACACTGAAGACATGGATGAAGATGAGTATTCCTCGTTCACTTATCTTCGAAAAATCTTCAAACGGCTCAACAATAAAGTTGCTGAAAATGCCGAGGAAAGAGAAAAACAGTCCGATTCTTGTGAGACTCTCGCTTTATGTATGGAAAACGTGAAGGAAAGACTTGAACCAGTAGAAGACAACTATTTGGGGTTTATACGTGACACTATACGGTCTTACGAACGCGCTGACAAAGTGCTTGCCGAAAATCCGCGAAAGAAACTCGCGAAATTCAGTTTGCTGAAGATAGCCGAGGCGAAGTCTACACTTGAGCTTGTCAAGGACGAGTTGACCACGAAATTTTGTGTTCGTTTCAAAGACAAGATGAAAATTGTTCAAGCATGCAGAAAGATGGGCGAGCCCGAAGCCACGTCCTCAATAGACAAGTTTGCGCAGTATGTGGACTTGCTCGAAAAAGACATGGAAGCGTTTTGGCTGAAAAGAGAATGTGCTCGAAGTATATCAGAAGTAGAACGTGCGCTTGATCTTATCGAGCGTGTTGAAAAGGTTGTGCGTGGGCAGTGATGAATTCATCTGCAAGTTTCCGCGAAAACATATCTGGATTTTTGAAATAATTAAAAATGTCTCAGATCATGTCAAATTATCTGAATTTTTGAGTCTGAGTACTTGAGATAATTTGAGATAACCATTACTATGCGTGGGTGATTTGAAGTGTGAAGAGGTAAGGTCTGAGCAGAAAATATATGTGCATGAGATATTTAGTGGCGTGTGTTTGGGATTAAAGCTTTTTACGTGAAGTCTTGTTGTGACCCAGACCCAGAAGAAGCACCTAATCAGCCTATTGAAAGCCACTTTCAGACTGTCAAGTCTCAAACTTCACACAGAGGTGTTTTCAAAACGGTAAAGCCATGGCAGAAATTCTGTTAGGCTCAAGTATTTGAAAGGATATCTGATGATCATCTGGAGGAACCAATTTGACATCCGCGATGACATGGAAAGAAAGTCTGCCGATTTAGGTAGAAAGAATCTTAGCAGCTGATTTGCGGCAAATATCTGCGCGTGGGCGAAAGAACTACCCAATATCATTCATGCGAACACGTCACGAAACATCAAACGACGGCGCAACAGTGCTTCGCACCTGAAATTGTAAAACATGCAATCAAAAATGATGAATCTGGCGCGCTAGAAAAACGGGTTGACGTCATTGAAGCAACTGGATGACACTACCGTTATCAGCGGGCGTCCAAGAATAAAGCGGTTTGATGGTACGAAGCCAATTAGTTGATACGAAAGTAAGCTGGTGATACAGAATTAAGTTGGTGGTACAAAGATAAGTTGGACACTCGATGTAGTTGGGCGATGAGAAGATTCGCAAAATCAGGAGAGATGGGAAAAATTTTAGATGCCACGAAAGCAAGTTGGTATTCCAGCAAAATTTGGCGGTGAAGTTTGCAATTCTGGCAGGTTATCTCAAAATCGCGGGTTGGCGTCACAATAGTAATTGGGTGATACAAGAGCAACTTAGTACTCCAAGGAATCTTGATTGTCGAATTCGCAACGTTAGGGAGTGACCCGTCAAGCATCGATTGGCATCATAAGAGCAATCTGGCGACACAAAATCAACCTAGTGATCGGATGTAGTCTCGTAATCATGGATAAAGCTTACGAAAGTGTACGCGAGCGCGTAACGCTGCTTGACGCTTACCGCATCAACGAACTTGGTGGAGGTGTTTTGACAACACATTCACTTGCGCCAATTTTGAAGAAAATCCCCTACAAGCATACCAAATTTGAAAAATTTGGACAGGAAACTCCAGCCCTTCGTTTTGTTTCTTGACTCTCCGCAAGACATTAACGTAATCCAGACACCATTGCTTGTCGCCATCAAATAAGAAAATGTAACGGCCCGGATTCGAAACATCCGTACACCAACTCATTTCTTGAAACCTGCACACACCTTCAGCCAACCATATCGTTAGCAAAAAAGAGCAATTACTGAAAGAACCATCCATTCCAGACACTTACCCCACAAAAAATGGCTGCTCATCACTTGGCCAAGTACGTCCGTCATGCTGCCCCGCCCAAGCCGCATGTGGACCCCAGATTGTACTGGGGCTCAAAGCTTCTCGGCGCCTCCATGTGGTTTTACATATTCTACAGAGTGAAGAACGATTTCATCGAGGGTCACCATTGAACAATCATCAGGGTGAGCAGGCGAACATGAATGAGGCGAGAATGCGAGAGGCCAAATTACAGATTGCTGGAACAAGCTTTTATCAATTCTCTTCCAGCGAAGTTTGATTAGTTAAATGGTCGCCATTCTTGTTGGCACGTGACATGTGCCTTGCAATCCTAACTTGTATAATATATCATGAAATACACTATTTAACGGGAGATTGCGCCAGTCTGAGTAAAGACAGTATTTGCAGATTTGTAGAAAACAAGCATGGGGAGCTGTTATACTTTTTGGGTAGTATTACTGGGCAGAGAGAGGTGCCTTCTTTCATTGATTGCACCGTCTAGATACAGATAAGAATGTTTTGCAGGATGGAAATCGTATGTTTCCAAAAGATCATGTTGATCAGCTTGAAATCAAACTGTGAAACATTCTGCCTGCGAAAGATCATTCGTAAAGCAGCGACTCGAAACAGACAGGTCCCTCTTATAGATAATGATCTGTGTGAATTTATCAGATAAATTGTTCCCTTATAAAAATACTGAAAGCTGCCAAAATCCAACAAACAACTTCGAACTGTCAAATAGCTGCAATAGACAAATTTGAAATTCTTGATTGTTTCTTCATCAATTGACCGCCCACAGGCCATGCGACTTCATAGTAAGGCACGAATGTTACCATATGACAACAAAGAAAAAAGCACCCAAAACTATTAGATTATCAAAAAATCGTAAATATTACCAAGGCAAGGAAAATCTTTACCGACCCAATCATATTCACCCACAAATACGCCGCCCCGAATTCCCGCTTTCAGCCGTTGGCCGTTGGCCGGACCATCACGTCACACCCGTGCACCGCGCTATCTGCTGAGCAAGGCACCGATTGCACCATGACCAATCTAACGCCATGGCAAGCCAGCTAATTTCCTGCGGCGAATTCTAGTGTATATGAAGAATGCTGGATCCTGCAGAGCGGCTCCGAGAGGCAGTAATCGGCGGCAATTTGGCAATTACAAAACGCTTGTTGGCGCGGTTTCCGGACCTCTGGCTCAACACCGATTCGGCTCATGAGGGCTGGTGTAATCTCCACTACGCGTCTTTTTACGGCCATTATTTGATCTGTTTTCATTTGGTATCACTCATGCACCGCTTGAATAAACATACAGGCCAGTTCTGTGACCTAGACTTAGTCACGTTCGAGAATTATACTGTTTTGCACATGCCGCTACGGCACCGGCATTCGCAGACGCTACATTTCTTGCTCCAGGAATTTTCCGGGCAGAAATGGCTCGATTTCAAGGGTGGTCCGTATCTACGAACGCCTGTGCATGAGTGCTGTGTGTACAGGTTTGCCGACGGGCTCAAGTTGCTCCTAGAGTTTGGTGCAGACTGGTCTTTAACRGATGCGAATGGGGATACATGTCTACATCTATGTTTTGCATATGGCGATCTTGACAGCACCGAGGCGCTCTTGAAATACGTGATGGCAGATGCGCTAGCGAAGAAAAATAACGCTGATGCCGAAAATCATAAAAATACTTGCGGTAGCGCTGACATCAGCCCACAGAAACCTCTTGGAATTCATGTAAAGTCGGCCGTGAACACAAATTCCGAGTCAGATCGCGAGTTTTTGAATGCCGTGATACAGAAACTCGAAAACACACCGAACGCCAAGGGCCAGTTGCCGGTGGCTTACGCGGCGTCGTTTGATATGGAAAATGCCTATTTCCTGCACAAAAGAAAATGGGTCGACCGTGTTCTTGAGGAAGAGCTGCTGCTGAAATCTGCACAGTGGGACGCGTCGCTGTCGATGTATGAATATAGCGAGAAACGAGCGCCGTTCCTGAGCCCGGGTGTRTCCTTGGCCAATTACGGTAATATCGCTCTGATTCTGCGCACGTCCTTAGACTCRGATTTGTTGGACAACATCAGCCCTGGCGGCGATCCCTATTTATCCGCCAGTACCAGTAGGGCAAGTCCTAGCCGCGCGGGCATTTCCGGAGCCAACCTGGCGGCTAATTCAGGGGCTAGTTCGGTAGTCACAACAGCAGTGAATGACCATGACAGCGTACATACAGTCTCGGCGGCTAAAGGCCGCAAACACCTGCGGCTGTTACCCAATGGCGACTCCGAAAACGTGCCGCCAGACGCGGCCAGGCCTCAACGTCAACACGCTAAGCTGTTTGCGTTCAACTTCCGCGGCCTGCCGCTCATGACGCGCAGCTCAACGGCCTCACTGCAGTTGCCCATATCCCCGCTCCAGGTTGAGTTTAACAGCACACAAACACGCAAGCTGTCGTTGACGCTGCAGGCACGGCTGCCACAGAAGGGGGATGATGTGGATCGCGTTTCGAGCCAAGTGCTTGAACACCCGCGTAAAAGTTCTTCCGCAGCGACCCCCACGTCAGGCTCTTTTGTGCATCTGCTCATCTTCTCGCCACTCCTGGCAATGCGCCGGAAAAGCGTTTCTGCGGACGACGCTGCAATTGATCCGCCCAAAAAAGACCGCACGGCAATCAGCAAGTACCCTAGCTCCAGCATGCTTCGGAAAAAACCAAGCAGTGATTCACTCAAACGGAACTTCTCGACGCCCGCGAAATTGGGCACAGTTTTCCGTGCGGCTGAATCTCCCACTACCGCTCTCCGCCAGAGCCGCCGGCCCAGTATGGCGGAATCCCCTACAAATACTACCCCTGGGAAATTGCCTCTAGTCAGCAGCAGCGACGCTGGCGGCCCCTTGGAACCTCAAGCAGAAGTTGCCGAGAAAAAGTTTGTTTATGCGATTCAAAAGCCGCTGCCGCTGCTGAAAGAGCGGCCGAACTTGCGTATCAAAACACCGCATGAGATTGAAAAAGGGGCAGAGGAAGACAATTCGCAGAATATTAGAAGCATCAGCTTTGTCCGCGTGCGCGAGGAGTGATTGTGGAGGGGTCTCAGGCGGAAAAACATTATGGCATTGTGATGTGTTCTTTTGAGGCTACATTTTGGTGATAATGAAATTATGAACAATCGAGCTCAAATTTGCGCGGAACAATGAATACGCGGGTATTTTTGGAGCCACGAGCACCTCAGGGGCTGTCTATCTCCGTGTCTTATATTGAAGCATACACGTTTATGAAGACACGCACACATAGATGYGRAGTRGYGCCACAACTAGCGACTCYGCATTAGCGTGCTTGRRTATCAACCAGGAAAATCCTATATCATTGGAGATTTGACTTAAATTTCACCGAAACAGACATCATCAGGAGCGCCAGATCAAAAGAAGTCTATATTTGTCTGGAAATGCCCAAACCAGCGGTGAGCACAGAGTGTCATGTCAGACTGTCAAATCACATATGTAAATTTGCTGGCCAGCGCATGCATTTTTTTGCTCATCAGAGCTAGATCGCAATTGTTCGCATTGCTAGTACATTATAGCACCCAGTTCTAGCATTCGACTGAACGGGTGACTGAGGGAGTTTTCAACCCTCCAAACTCAAACGCCACACGGCTCAACAGTCGAATCTCACGTGTAAACTGGTTCGGGTCTGCGAAATGTCGCTTTGTTATCACATAATCATACAATGCTGCATCTGAGGAGCATAGGGGTGTGAAATCGCGCAAAAAGCCGTTAATGAACTGCATCCATACGTTTTCATCAAACAGGAGGTAAAACTGGCAGTAAAGGCAGATGCAACTGAAAGCGAAAAGGATGCGGAGTGCGAAAAAGTTGCGAGCACGAGCCAAGTCGATGAAATCCTCATCTAGCAACACTAGAAACTTGAAGAGCGGCGTCGGGTGGCCCTCGCGGAGAGCTGCAAGGTAGCTGCATTCTAGCAAGAAGAGAGTTTTTTGCAAAGTGTTGTTCTCCGCGCAAATTTTCGCCCCAATCTCGGAAAATACGGTATTTGCGAAATGAAACGCCTGGAGCTGGCCTCGAAGCACTTCCACAAACCCGATTTTCTCTGAGACAGCGGTGGGCGTTAAGAATGAGTACTCCATTAGCGTGTCAATGATCTGTTCACGCAAGCCTGGTGCGGACGTCAAAAACACTTTGCGCATGCTGGCGAAGAAGCCAATGAAATCCGAAGGATATTCTGAGTCATGGTCAATTAAAGGCAATACGCAGTGCGGGTGCACGCCGACGTATGCAAAGATCATGAAAGCCGAGAAATAGAGCGTGGCCAAGTCATCATAAGTTAAGCTTTTGTGGTGTGCCTCCCCCACGAATGTTTGTGACGCCTGGAGCGTCGATACAAAGTATGACGTTGTTAGCAGAAAGATGCTTTCGCGATTGTTGTCGAAAACGGACAAATCATCGAATACGTGCAGAAACGGGTCCTTTCTGTTCAGTGTTTCTAGCGGCAGCATGTGGAATGTGCACTCCAGATTATCGGACGCTAAAATCGTCGGGAGGTTTGTCACGGGCCATAAATTGAGGCACGCCATGGCGTACGTCAGCTGGCGAACCAAATCCAGCGAGGCAAAGTACCTTGGAAACACATTACGCCAAATATGGTCGGCTTTTTTGTTGGCACTGAATGTGACATAAGGGATGCACTGGTCGTGGAAAAACCGGAGAAGCCGTAGCTCGAACCGCGTCATGTGCAATTGCGTACTGGCCAGATTGTACGGCCGGGGCAGGAGCACGTGGCTGGCGGCTTCTTCATGCAAACTTTCCCGGAGTTTATCGAGATCCGCGTCAAAGTCGTGCCCATTGATTGATGCTTCGTACGAGTCAGGGGTACTAGCCAAGGACGTGTTAGGGTCCGCGAAAAGGACATTGGGCAATTCCTTTCGCGTGTACATTCTCTTGGAAACTGCCTTTTCGGGTGCTTTTTCATCCCTATCACTCAAACTTACGATTTTAGAGTCGACGGATTGACTGGGGTACACGCATTGGCGGCCCGTATGCGAGCAGTATTCGCAGGACGGTCTGGCTTCATCACACTATTATCGTTAGCGTCGATTTGACAGATTTTGAAAATTCAAGCGAATAGCGAGTGAAAAAACATACCTTGATTTTCAATTTCTTGCAACTAAAGCACCCCTTTCGGGAAAGCTGGCGTCGTCCCCGAGGCATGTGGGAGAAAAAAACGTGAATAAGAAAACGTCAAGGAGATAAGCCTGCAGAAAGTTGACGTGGAGAGCGCAGGGCTTAGTGGCAATCTGGAAATGTCTATATGCAGGGCGAGACCCTGGTCACGTGTTAAGCGGCGAACGTTCAARAAYGAAGCAAACTGTTTTGGGGAAGAAGTTCTAGCCTTGAATATATTAGCGGGGTCTTCGTGCATGCATGCACAGGGTTCACAAGCGAGATCCTTTTTCGGATAGCGACAAAGATGCTTTATTTTCGAAGATGAATCCTTTGAAGAATTGAAACCGGCTATTTTTGCTCTTTGATGCCAATATGTCAAAGATGGCTGTTCAAATATGAATTTGTTCCGCGGGGCTTTTACAGGACTTCTCGTTCTTGCTTAGCAACGATGCGTTCCTCTGGCATAATGTGAAATCCGCCCAGCAAGATATCAAAAATGGCAAATTACCCAAGATTGATCATCAAAACTAGTTCTTGAACGATCAAACTCGTTCAAGCAAGAGCAATACATCCACAATTGTCTTTCTAGCTTTCTATAGAATGATACACCCATAGAAGCACTTGCCAGCTTCTTTTTTTTCCCCTTTTTCTTTTGGCTCAATACATCTGATTGATGACTGGGAGCCAGAATTGCTAACTCAGCTCTCGACAAAACTTTATATCATTATACATGAACCCTTAGCCAGCTTCGCCACTGTAATTACTGACAATCAAAATTATTCGCCAATTGGATCAATGGCCCGTTTYRAATTTTTGTAACTTTTCYGGAATTTTGATYTGCAACTACCCACTGCGACGCGTCAAATGGTGCAAAAACCGAAAGAGTATATATGAAAACACGCCCCAATAATCCAAAAGACCATTTTTTTCCTAATTTCTTTGCTCGCCTTATCTAACTAAACATCCTCAAGGAGCAATTCAAAAGCAATAATTCTCCACCCATTATTTTTCCGTTTTTTTCGCCTTTATTMAACTCYCCAWAWTTTGTCACGTGACACGACGCGTTCCAGTTTGCCGTTCGCTTCGCACGAGCCGCATCTCTGCCTCAAAGMAGACCMGTCTAAACCARCTKGATAGCGAAAAAMCATACCTTGAAAAAGAAAGTAAGGCCCAAAATTTGCATTTAAAACCCAAATCTKGAAAACCATCAAAAAAGACAAGTTTCMTCACCATGCGACAGCTGCCGAGTCAGAAAAGCAYGGTGCCAAARAGCCAGCCGTCGATCAGCCGGTTTTTCGCACCGCGGGAGCTGCCGAAGCCAGATGTGAAGAAATCAGCCACTGGAGAAATCGACACCCAGACGAAAAAACGGCTAGATGTTTTTTCTCATCTGCCCAGTAAGAAGCAAAAGGCCGAAAATGGCAATTTGAATAATGTGGAAACCTCCTCTGCGCAGGAAACTACATCTACAACTCCAACTAGTGCTCATAATGAGAGCCTCAAAGATGACATGGATACTTCACCGCATATCCTTATTGATGACGTTATTGATGACGAAAACGAAGATGCTGGAGATGTTTTGGAGAGCAGCAAAGCGAGYCT
This sequence comes from Metschnikowia sp. AWRI3582, assembly GCA_002894445.1. Lineage (NCBI taxonomy): Eukaryota > Fungi > Ascomycota > Pichiomycetes > Serinales > Metschnikowiaceae > Metschnikowia > Metschnikowia sp. AWRI3582. Next base: position 77,560 of record LPNK01000071.1, on the reverse strand, counting down.
YTTAGCGCTGTTTCGCCAGAACGGCGATTCGGAAGCCAGCTCGTCTCCGGAATTAGAACAAACACTAAAATCGGCTAAATCGGCTAAATCCTAAATCGACTAAATCAGCTAAATCGACAAATCTGGCRAAACTKGCGAAACCTGCCCGGGCGGCTAAACCCAAGGCAGCAGCGAAAATGACGCCGCTAGAACAGCAGTACAGAGACCTCAAGGCACGCCATATGGATAAGGTGCTAGCCATCCAGGTCGGGTACAAGTTCAAGTTTTTCGGACAGGATGCAGTCGTGGCGCTGCAGCTCTTGAATATCATGCTAATCCCGGGAAATTTGGATCTAGACGAGCGCAAACATGACCGCTACGCATACTGCCTGATCCCGGATAACAGACTACACATACACTTGCAACGGCTCCTCAACCACGGGCTCAAAGTTGGGGTGGTCAAGCAGACAGAGACCGCCGCGGTTAAGTCTGTGGAAAGCACAAACAAGTCGAGCTTGTTCCTGCGTGAAGTCACCGCCGTGTACACCAAGGCCACCTACATGGGCGACGAGGCGGTGAACGGCGTCCCGGAGAAATACGGGGATTCTGGTGCTGCCGCCGAAAGTGATCGTTACATAATATGCATTGACGAGCTGGACCCGGCGAAAACCGGGATTGTTGCCGTGCAGCCGGCCACGGGCGACATTGTGCATGACTACTTTGCAGACACCTTGGCCCGAGAGGAGTTGGAGACCCGCCTTGCGTACCTAAACCCCAGTGAAGCAATTGTTATATGCAGGAACAACACCAATGTTTCGAAGGAGTCAAGCTTAGCGCTAAAGCTCCAGAACCCGGCCATAAGCATCCTGGTGATCGAGAAAAGGCCGATGCAAGATGTACAGATGCTGCTGACGGAGTTTTTCCTGGGGCTAGACCCGAATGGACGGTATGCCCACATGCCAGAGTACGTGATCCTCAATTTCCCAGAGCCAGTACAATGCTGCATTCTCGAGCTTATTAATTACCTCAAGGAGTTCAATCTCAGCAATGTGTTCACACTCACGTCAAACTACAGCTCGTTCACGGAACTGGGACGTTATATGGTGTTACCCGCCACCACGCTTAGGGCACTTGATATATTCCAGGTGGACGAAGACCCGGCGGCCCGCCAAGGCACGCTTTTTTGGCTCTTGAACCATACACAAACACGCAAGGGTGCAAGCATGCTCCGTAGCTGGATCGGCAAGCCATTAGTCAGCAAAGACGAGATTGAAAAACGGCTAGATGCAGTCCAGAGCTTGGTCTCGGGCGAGTTTGTTCACATATTGGACGCGTTCAAGTCGCTCCTAACAAAGATTGGGAAGGGCGGCGTGGACCTTGATAAGCTATTGATCAAGATCCATTACTCGGCCACGTATAACACTGAAAAAATCACGCGAAAGGAGCTTTTTTCAATGCTCAAGTGCTTTTTGGATATAATCATGGTGTTTCGTAATTTTGGAGATGCTGGCATTTCGGATCTCCGCAGAACGTTTGCGAAAAGCGAGCTACTCACCGAGATCATGGAATCGTTGTTGCAAGCCAGCAAGGAACAGATTGTGGATCGGATCTTGGGCCAGATCAACGGTGGCGTGGCGATCTCAGATAAGGACGTGACCGAGCAGAAGACCAACTTTTTCATTCACGAAAATAACAAGAAGTATGCGGCCATCACCGAAGAGTTCGAGCATATTGAAGAGATCGAGGAGGCGCTCGAGCAAGAACTACAGGCCGTGCGGAAACTCTTGAAAAGACCGCAATTGCAGTTTGTTACCAATCTCAAAGACACACATCTCATCGAGGTACGCAATGGGAAAATGGTGGATGCGTTACCGCGCGACTGGCTCCGCATCAGTAGCACCAAGACTGTTTCGAGGTTCAGGCCGCCTAACGTGTCGAAACTTCACAAGAAATTGCAGTACCACAACGACCGACTTTTGAAGGAATGCGACGCGTGTTTCCATCAGTTTCTCCAAGAGATTGATGCGGAGTACGAGTATCTCCGAGAAATCGTGTTTAATTTGTCGCGCTTCGACTGCCTTCTATCTCTCTCAACACTAGCACAAAAAGATGGTAATATCGACTACGTGAAGCCCAGACTAGCCGATGAACAACTTGTTGACATTCGTCTGGGCTGCCATCCTATTCTCCTGAAACTCCCGCAAAACGTTGGCGCGTACGTGCCTAACGACGTCAAGATGTCGTATGACGAGAATAAAGTTCTCATAATCACCGGTCCAAATATGGGCGGAAAGTCGTCTTTGGTAAAGCAAATCGCGTTGTTTGTGATCATGGCCCAGGTGGGAAGTTTCTTGCCCTGCAGCGAAGCCACCATGGGTGTGTTTGACTCGATATTTATTCGAATGGGCGCGTCGGATAATATCTTGAAAGGAAAATCCACCTTTATGGTCGAAATGCTGGAATGCGCCAGTATCATCAAGAATTACACGCCGAGGTCCTTGATCATCCTAGACGAAATCGGCCGCGGAACAGGTACCAGTGACGGAATCGCACTTGCTTATGCCATTCTCAAATACATCATCGAGGATGAAAACGGTCCTTTAACGTTATTTATCACGCACTACCCTTCACTCCACGTGCTYGAACACGAACACARYACTGTTTCCAAYCATCACATGGCCTTCGTGGAGAAGCATTCTCAAGACGGCGATGAGAAGGACTGGCCCGAGGTGATCTTTTTGTACAAATTGGTCGCGGGCGTCGTGTCAAACCTGTACGGATTAAACGTTGCAAAACTTGCTGGGATCGAGAAGGAGGTGATTGACGCGGCCCACACCATGTCGGAGACGATGAAGGCCGATGTCGAGCGGAGCGAGATCTTGGGGGCGCTTTCACAGTTGACCCCGAAAAATGCGTTCGATGTTCTCTCTAAACTTTTCTAACTGTCTATGTTCTATAGTATACCCGCATGTTTGGGTGGAGTTAAGAGTCGTTGTACCCAAAGAATTTGATAGCTGCCTTGTTGAACTTCTCCGGGTTATCCAAGTATATGTGATGACCCGCGTTCTCCAACACCACGAGGTCGGCATCGGGGCTGCCCAAGCCTTGTAGTTTCTCCACGCAATACTCACCACCCTTTGTATTCATCCAGTCCTTGTCCCCATACATCCATAAAGTCTTRATCTTCGCATCATGGAGGTACTCGACGAAACCTCGGTCACAGAGCGGRATTCGTGGCACGATCTCGTGATTTATRAGCTTGGTGATGGCGAGCTCGCCCAGCGCCTGGTACTGGTTAAATATGGAAAAGGAATATTCGTGCAATTTCAAGACCAAGTCCACGTTTTGCAGATTGTCGTCGGTCTCAGAAAAGTTGGCTGACAAATTCTGAAATCGTTGGAACAGCCAAAAGGATAAGAGTTTCAGGTACAACGGACCAAACGTTTGGAGCAACTGAAACGGCGAGATGTGGTTGTTCCAAAGCGTTCGGAGCACGACGTTACGCGGAAAACGCGGTTTTCCCAACCGCAGCCACAAGTCATACAATTCCTCGTTGGTGCCGTTCTCGTCAAAGTCCTGCAGCGCGAAAACCTCATGCAAGGGGTTGCTGGCGACGTCGTGATGGTTGAACTGAAGCTTCTTGTTGTTTATGAGACTGATATCGCTGGATTCCGTGCCCATTGGGCTTACGAGAATAAAGCGATCAACGATTTTAGCATCTGACCGATTATATTTCAAGAGGTAGCAGCTCAGGAGGTATGCGCCCATCAGATGGGCCACGAGGTCAAAACGGGCCAACTGTTTGGCCACGCGCCACGCCTCCAACTTGTCAATGAACCAGTTTTCCACGCCAATAATCTGGCTGATCTCGTCAGCTTTTGACGCCCCACCAGGGAGCTTCAAGAGGCTTTTGGGGAATTCAGGCCGCGCAGAATTACCGAAGCCAGGCATGTCGATCACATGCACCACCAAGTTCCCGTACAGCTGTGCGATTTCCTCGACGTTTTTGATGAAATAGCCCAGGGCGGCCATGTATCCGTGAATGAGCACAATATGCCGCTGTGGGAGGGCCAAATCGACCGCATGCGTCACTTCAAACTCGTGAATAAAACACGAGCCATCGTCTGACATACCAGGTAGGCTTGTATCGATGAATCGGGCAGAAATCGCGTGTTTCAGCGGCAAATCGGGCTCCCCTGAGGTTGCACTCTCACCAGTGGTAGAGTCCGGCGGGTAGATGTACACTTTGGGTGACAAAATCGCGCGGAACAAATCGTACTCGATTTTTATGTTCTGGCGGCGGGCACTGACATATCTCGGCGTGTTATACGCCTTTTCTGTTGGTTTTTGGAGCGCCAGCGGCACGCTCCACCAGTCTCGCACGGAGGCCCACATGCCGATCGAGTTGGCGCGTTTGTGTGCGGCTGCTGGTGTTTCAGCGCTCTGGCTGCCCATGGCCTCAATTGCGTTGCCTATGAGCGACATTTGCGAAATTTTATTCGAGATTCTGGCGGCTTTTTATGGGGGTTATGACCTGAGACATGTTCCCTTTCCAGGCGCATAGATAAGCCCGATAAGTGTGCTGCCGCGGCTTCAGGCGGTGTGTGTGCAGGCGCGGAAGCACAAGCCTTGCTGTGTCTTGGGGATGTACGGGTGTTTAACATACTGGAGGTTAGCTTCAGGGGCGGAACACCACTTTTTTCATTTTACAGTTTAATTCGGGGTCGACATTTGAATATGGCCGCTCAAATGTAGAGCCAGGACCGGCCGCATGTGCCCTCTAATCCGCTACTTGGCTCTTCTCATACATCAACGATTTGAATAAGAAGGATGATACTGCATGATGCACTAAATTCCGTCTCTCGGAACGAGGCCATGATCCTTTAAATTGCATTAATACAATATGACAACTCTTTCTTGGTTATCAATGAAAGTTCAAACGCGAGGAACACATTTTCAAATGGTGGTCTCTCTATAATATCATCTCGCCCCTACCGAGCGCACCGGTGACTGGGTGCTTCTGTGGGCTATCCGACTGCTACGTAAGTCAACTACTGGAATCCGTAGGCTTTTGAGGGCTTTACAAAAGGAAATATAGAAGTGTTGATAGAAAAGAGTGTTCAAGTCTTCGCTCAGTATTCTTTTAGTCACGATGTTTCGCCCAGTGAGAGTCCGAAGCAAGGGCCATAGTAGTATTACCATAGAAGCAGAACAGTCTTTTCACCAGCCAAGCTCCAAAAGTAGCACAGATGTATGAAAATTCAAGTTTTCTTCTAAGTTTGAGAAAAATTGGAAGTTATAGGTGATTCACAAGAATCAGTGTCAGTAGTGGAAATTATTGGTGCCATTCGCAGACAGTAATGACGGTTAAACTCAAGAAACAAAGGAAGAATGAAACGTGAATCATTATGCCAAAACTTCCATACACCTAGAAAACTCAAAATCTCTACCGCTTCGGAGTGTCATCCCGTGTTGAAGATTTCTCGCATCAGGATCTCTCTTATATACTCATATACTCATATATTCATGTATTCATTACGTATTCTATCACAAACGGCTGGCGAAAAGAGTACACCATCCTTCCAGGGGTTCTAGTAAAACAAATCATTCAGCGTGCCCGTAAAACAAAAGTACCTTTGACTCCTCAAAACTATATCAAAACCTTATTTTTACCCTGAAATCTCAGAATACGCTGGGGGAGCAGAGTTTCCATTTGAGCTTCCTTCCTGGGTCACATGCTCATTTGTGGACCCATAATTCGGCGCCAGAATCGCCAGCGGCTGCTGACTCACCGCACTTGGAGCCCCTGAATGGTGGTGATGGTGGTGATGGTGATGATTTGAGCGCTGAGTCTGACTCTCTAAATCAGCCAGATTCTGGTATATATAATACACCTTCAGCTCATACCTTCTTGAATAAGGCGGGTATTTGGCGATCACATACCATGAATGTATCAATCCGGGGAAATACCCTAGAATGCAGAGAAGAATGTTGATGAGCGAATCCATCAGGCAAATGCCACGGCGGATCCATACTGGAAGTGGGGGAAAGAGAACCAGCACAATGACTAGAAAAATGTCCGAAAAGCACTCACAGCAGCACATGATGATGATTTGTTTGGAGTTGTTTGTTGGGTTTGGAAAGGATTTTTGTTGGGTTTATAGAAGTTTGTATGATTTAGGAGACACGGAATATATAGGCCGTCTGAGACTCCGAGTGGCGAGATTGTAGGCTGATAACAAAATGACCCAGTCACGTGACCTAGATGACGTTACAGAGATATTGTTTCGGCAACACGATTTACAGGGTGGTTATTAGATTGATTTGGTAAGAATTGAGATGAAGAATACAGTTTCGTTGAGGTTTGAAAAAATTATCGAGAAAATGTAAGTATTTCAAGCTGATAGTACTTATCTCATGATGCGAGATGGGTTGACCGGTGGGCCGGAGCGTGATCAACGTCCAAAAGACGAAGGTTGTGAAGATGTTCGATATTCCATCAGTATTTTTTCTCGATCAAAATCTTTCATGTTCAGGCTGGTTGCCAACCATCATAGATAAGGCCGAAGATTCTTAAAGAGAGGTTGATGAGTAAATGTCTACCTTGGCTTTATCTAATAAAAAAGGGATTGAGAAGAAGAGTCTACGCACCAAGAAAAGCTCTTTCCATAGAACTAGTCACCGTGCCAAAAAAAGTTTAAACCCATAAAATTTTCAATATTTTTAGTCACTTCACAATTCTTTCATTTGCCAATTACCCCGAATTTCAATGACAGAAACAAATTTCTTGTGTAGCCCTTTGCCTCCCCCAGTCCCCACATTTGCCCTAGCGAGCACACCTCTACACCTCAGCGTATTTGACCACACTTCGATATCCATACGGCTTCACGTAATCTCCACATACTCTCGATTTTTCACATTGCCATGTCATATACGTTCTCGGTGACGTACCAGAACATCCCAAGAAAGGTCACGTGCAAGCCTACCGCCAGTGTAAACCAATTGGTGCTGCTTTCACTTGAGAAATTCAAGCTTTCGCCTGCCACGAACGGGTATTTGAGCCATAATGGCAAAAATCTCGATGGCGTCGTGCCCATTAGACTTACCGGGCTAGTCAACAACGCAAAACTCATGCTAAGCACGTCCTCAGGCACATACGAGGCCACGTTAAAGCTTACCGGCGCTGTTGATGGCGTGTCTGTCTCGAAAGTGCTTAAGGTGCAGTCGCACGTGACTTTGCCGGCGCTAGTGACCCGATTTTTGTCGGAAACGGGCCACAGTTGCGCTCTAGACACGAAGCTCGTGGAGCTTAGTATCATGCGGCAGGCCGTGCGCAGTCTGCTGCCTGAATTTGCGCAAACGACCGTGGGAGCGTTGGTGGGCTCTGCGACAAGCGCTGTGGTGAGAATAAATGTGGAGGATCAGGCGGTAGCGCTTGCTAAGCAGGACAATAGCAGGAAGGTAGCTGCAGAGGCTGATTCGAGGCGGAAAGAACAGGCATTGCAAGCGGAAAGCGCAAAATCCAACAATATTGCGCTTCATCAAAATGGAGTTAGTAACGATATGAAGTCTTCAGAAAGTGACCCAAATAAGGAGATTGAAAGTACGCTAAAAGCGCCAGAAACAACTAGTGCAAATCATGCTGAGTCAGCTTTCGGCCTGGAACTCCCTACCCGCCTGCTGGAGCCCGAGAAGCTGGTCAGTATGGAACGCCCCGAGAAAGCAGTGTCAGTTGGCATAAACCACAAGCATGCAGCACCTGAGGTGCTTGAAAAGTCCAAAAAAGAAAATGAAAGTATTGAGCCAAAACAACCCGAAAGTTGGACATTGCCGGAGGTGAATGAAGATACGTTATATGTACCTCTGAAGAGCACTTCAGGCACCTACGAGAACCCCGACGCGGATTACGAATTGACTTCAAACCAGGCGGAAAAGTATTACAAGATTCTCAAATCGATGCAGGGGAAACCTGCAAAGAAAGTCGCGAAGAAACCATCAAAGTATACGATTCGTATCAGATTCCCAGATAGAGCGCTCCTAGACCTTCACTTTGAGGACCCAGCCACGAAATTGGGCCAGCTTTTACGCAAGCTCGACTCGTATCTTCTTGAAAAGCATATCAACAGTTACCACTTGAAAAACGGGCTTCCGCCTTTTGAAGAAATACAGTTTGGATTTGGAGCCAACAACACATCGCTTTGTGACCATCCTCACTTTCAGCAAGAGAAAATCCTTTTGATATGGGAGTCCCAGAGCGTGTCTGCAGGCCCCTACTTGAAACAGGATTTACTGAGAAAAGACGTGAGCGAGTTGCCGACCGTGGTTTTGGAAAGCCATAGAGGTGATTTGGAGGCCGACGAGGAATCGTCGAAAGGTATCAGATCAACTGCCGATAGCCGCTCTGCTGATGGCAAATCCAAAGCCAGAGCAAAGGGAATGCCGAAATGGTTCAGACCGTGAATGTGATTAGTAATTGCCTATGTTATCTTTTTTATATGAAGGTTTATTACGGGGGAGAATGCGTTTAAGTCACGGTTAAAAACTTAGATCACCTCTTGCTCGTGAGATTAGTGTCAGCTTTTAGCTATCTGACAAAGCTGATTTTTAGTTTACTCTTTTTTTCAACCGCTTCTCTTGGTCTCTCTTTACATTGTTGTGATTTGAGCAATGGAGGAGCACGTAAGTGAGAAAAGCGAAGGCCGTGAGCCATCATCAAACGATTCTTTTCAAATTAAGCCATGTAAATTTTTTGTGCAGATCAGAAGTTGTGTTCAGAGCGTGCTTCGTCTTTTCAAAGCTACACAAATACAGACGAATTAGATCTGGCACGGCTGAAGACTAAAACAGTACTTGAATGTTGAGAAAATAGCGCAATATGAGCCGAGCCAGATTACGAACCCTATGCTCGGAGTTCGGAGAGCGCAATTGCGCGCGCGAGCGGAAGCGGCCCGCTGCAGTGTGCATATAACAAATTATCGGACGTTGAGTCCGCCACGTATGTAGCAAGAAACAGTCTCATAGAGGCACATGTGCTTACAGGGTCTGATGTTATTTCAAAGCCTTCAATTGTATATAACGAATGAGGCTACATTTAAAACTACTCTATAATACTGATTCGACTGATGGCTAAGCATGTACTGCACTCCCCTTGGCCAATTGCGGTCTAGATCTATGAGTCACTAGACGAGACCCTTATCGGGCCAGTCTGAGGATTACGCTGGCACCTGGGTGTGCACACAGTGCGGCATGCGGCGGGGAGCCACTTACGAGCACCAGTGAAAAATTTGAAAAGTGAAAAATCGCGAAATTGCGAAAAATTTTCGCTCCTGCCTGCTATATATACTTACCGATCCCGCCCAACCAGACTGCACTGCTTTTTTTCTTCTTTTTCTTCACACAAACTTCACCTTATTTCCTACATTTCCCCAGATATACATATTACTAGTTTCCACCATGTGCGCTTAAACTATCCACCCAAGGTTTTAAGGTTTCCGATTTTTTCTCAACTCAATAAGAAAAAAACATAAGATAAGTTACATCAAATTTTGATAACTTCCCCAGTTTGTTCCCCCCTCAATATGCTACTATAATGCTCCTGTTTCCAATGGTGTCCCACCTACCGGTTTTACCCCCTCATTGAATATTCCCTACTGAATATCACATCGAATCAATACGTCATATTTTACTTTTTGAAGATTTTCCCCACTATCCAGATTTATAAATTTTACCTATTTTGAATTTTATCATGTCTTCCCACGTGCAAGTGTTGCAAAACGATCCCTTTGAGCACGAGCTCATAGCCGCCGCGCCCCCTGTCGCGCCCAAGACTGGCGCGATTGGTGAGTTGCTGTGCCACCTCCCTACCGCAGGTCACGTGTCTGGTGATGTTGACCACTCGCCCATTTTGGTGCACACTGATGTCTTGGACTCGGTCTTCTCCACCAACTTGGATGCTGACGATGTCAACGGCTACAATGGCACGCCGATGTTTGACGACTTGGACTTCATGATTGATGGCTGCAAAGTCAACTCGAAGGAAGACTGGGTTTCGTTGTTTAAGGATGATGACCCCGTTGATGCCAAGTTTGCCAACAAGGAAGAGAGTCTCGACGACTTGGTTGGCGACGACTTCAAGGAGTCGTTTGACTTTATTCCTGTTGTGCCCAAGGTGAAGCAGCTCGAAACCCCATCGACGCCAATGCTTAGCACGCCGATCATGGACGAGTTTACTCCACTCGAAAACGACAAGAAGCGCAAGAGCGTTGACCACTTGGGTTGTGTGTCTTACGCGAAGAAGCAGCGGTCGCAGCCATTGAAGCCCATTGCCACGGAGTCCGGCGACCCGATTGCTATGAAGCGTGCTCGGAACACCGAGGCAGCGCGTCGGTCGAGAGCCCGTAAGATGGAGCGCATGAGTCAATTGGAAGAGAAGGTTGAAGACTTGTTGCAAGACAAGTCGGAGTTGCAGGACGAGGTTGCCCGCTTAAGGGAAATCTTGACCGCACACAACATCATGTTCTGATGCAGTCATGGCCGCTTCTATTTATTTCATTTCTCGCTTGATTACAATCTAATAAAAAGTCTTTGAAAGTAATTCCAGCTTGTGGCTTAGTTGTGTATGTTTGTAGAATGATGAGGCATCGTAAAAAATGATACGAGTACCAAGTCACTACCAGGCACTACACTCAGTCAAAAAGTACATACGACAACAGAGTCGACTGTGCTATGACACGTGTTCTGAGACATATTCATGTTTCGAAAAGGCCTGTTTCCCATACTATTAAATTTTTGTACATGAGTCAGTGGCCCAAATGCCCGTTTGTTGTATACTGGCAAAATTCACGAGAAGTAACGTGGTATTTCACCCAATGTTTTGTAAATCATATTCTATGTCTGCGTCGAATTGAGTGTCAGCCATAGAAACTTTAATTGATCGATTGATTCTTTTTTTATTCTTGCTTGAAAAGCGTTGTTGACTTCGTAGGAAATAATACAGAACGGATTATTCTAATTGCTATAGCAAGATAGGCGTAACCCGGAATATATATCGGCCCTACTCGAAATTTAGAGTCATATAATCGCTTTCGGCACACCAGAATTCCGAAATTCAAATTTCTGTGTTGATAATTGCTTACAAATTAGCAATGGCGCATTAAGCCATCCAACAGATCATGTTTTATTGAAGTGACGACAACATAAGCATGATTTTGATCGAATGAAAGCACTGACATTATCCTATATTGAGATATACAGTCAAATCTTTTGGGCAAAAGCAGGTGGAAAAAATTAGGTTGTTCTTCAGAAAAAGCGTATTTTTAGTGTGATTGATTATTTTGACCCGCCTTTACAGAAATTTAGCCAAGATATGACTCTAGCCATGATGGCCATAAACACGTGCAATTGGACGAGGAAATCGTCTATAGACCGACATCAATTGGTTCAATTTGAGGCACTTTTTTTGTTACAAGCCTTCAACAAGTACCAAATATCGTATCTCTACCCTCAAATTAGTCGAAAAAAGACCAAATATGGAAGTCAGCAAGTTTACTTCGGCCTTATGATGAAAAAAGGTCTGATCACGTGACATGCTCCTAAAGAGTGACTTAACCAATTCAAGGTTTTTGTAACACTGTTTGGAAAGTTGAACTCGCATGTGACTGTACCTGACTGAAACAGTCCTTTGCCAAACCAGAACTCTGAATCAGCAAAATTTGCTGACGATCTGATTCATTTGAAGAGAACGATCCATGATTTTCTGGTAACAAAGCGAATTCATGCCATGAAAAGCTTTAACTCAAACAGGATTCATGACAATATTCGATTTCCAGGTCACGTCTTTGACCGGGATTCTCTTGAACAGATCCTCACCACATCTCCTTACTTCTTGGCATACGAAAGTAATGATGAGGCACCAAACTGGTCGTGGTCGATTTTCTCCACACAAGCCGTAGCCGCCGCCTCCAGGTCGAAATCCACAAACGCCAATTTGCGGAACTTGATGAGCCGAATTTTCTGGAACCCGGCGAAAACATTGAATTTCGACTCTATAAATGCCGCTTCTAGCATCGAGTCGTCCACATTTTGAAGAAGCAATACGCTGTTGGGCGGAAGCAGGCGCCATTGTTTGGCCTGAGCCTTCAGCAATTGCGTTGGCATCAGCAGCGAGTTTGCGTTCTGCTGAATTGTCTTTTTTTCCTCCTCTTCAGCCAAAATTCGAGCTTTTTTGGCCATTTTTCGCTGTGAAATGCCCTCTGAATCGCCCTTGAGCCCTCTTTCTTCATCAGATGGTTGCTGGGCATATGTAACATGAATGGGTTTCTTGAAAACGGGGCGGCCTTCGAGTTTCAGCATGGCCTTCTCACACGATTTCGGCTCTTTATATGTAACAAACGCCTGGCCTTTCATCTTCAAGTTTTTAGGCGTGTGAACACCAACCACGGTGCCGTAGCGCCCAAAAAGTTTCGTGAGAACAAACTTTATCTTATTTACGGCGATTTTCTCGTTGATGTTATTCACATAAAGCGTTGTTGATGATTGCATTTGAGCCTCTGGTTCCATGACAGAAGCTGGTGTAGGTGAGTGAATAGGGTGGAGGAAAAAAAGTCAGGCAGCGCTGAGCGAGTAAAAAGAACAAGAGCACTTTGGTTTTTACTCAGAAGTGAGGATTTCTTGTATCTTCAGGTTTCAAGAAAAGTTTGGTGAAAGGTTTGATATTCTTAAGGTATGACTTCACTGACCCATAGATTTGCAAGATGGCATTTGAAGGCCAGAATGGCGCGCGCACATGTTTTTGCCCAGGTACTGCTGTAACAGCTGAATGGATAGACGTGGAGATATCTGAAATAAAGGCTTTTTTTTTTCGTTTGCTAAGACATAATGACTTTAGCTATCTTTTGTTGACTTTTAGAATTTTTATTTAAAGACATGTTCATGTGAGACTCATTCATAAGACATAGACATCTGAGGCAAATGGAAAAGCAGTGCAGTAAGTTTGGACTCGTGTCTGAATACCGAGGAATCGAATTTGAAAGCATTACTAACAAGTACTTCATTTCACAAAGAGAGTTACTTTGTGAACTACTAGAAGAAATCAAAAGCCACGGTGTTCGTACTTGCAAAAAACCCATAAAATTGAGATACACGCTTTTTTTCTTTCCCTAATTCTGCGATCTGCGAGATCGTCTTTGGTGGGCATGTCTGAAGCGTTTTCTGACCTGGAAAGTATGATAGGAATCTCCGGAAAACGATTACTCCGAGTCCACAGTTTCTTGAGCAAGTCCGCTTTGAGGCCTTTGAGTCCGTTACGATGGCTTAAAGGTGTTCGGTGTATTTGTCGACGAGACTAATGATAAAAAAGTCTCGTCCATTTGCTGCCCATGATCTGTTGATCGGTCCCATAGAACCCGAGTGAACTAACCCATGTTGTGTTTGACCTGCAAACCGGCGTTTCCACCCGGAAATAGGGACAAGTGCGGCCGATATGGAAGCCTCCTGGCTCAAATCCTTGGTATAAATTGCTTTAAGCATCGAAATCTACGATTTTTTCCTTTTTGTTTTTCTTTGTCAACTCTTTACAGTAGACAAAATGCATCAATGCGTCGCCCATGAACATTCTTTCTCATCGCTCCATTACTTTTTACGACTATATGATTCCCATTTTTTGCCATTTTGGAAGGATAAAACCAGCCGGATTTTCTCATGTGGGATTTTTCATGTATGCGAAGTTTTCTTGTCTGATAATCCCGCCTCACACCCGCTACGCGATAATATTCATCAACATGAAAACATCTTCTGATTGCTTTCATTGTTTTCCATGATTCGGACTTCGGCAAATATATCAGAACTCAAAAAAATTTTTAATCTTAAGGTATGGTTTTCATCTACCCATAATGGAGACTCGCCATAATTGAGACCACCTTTTGAGTAAACGTAACCGGGCCCATTATTATGAAAACACACGCTCCAAAAATCCCCTACCAAACCTATCAGAAAAGATCATGGGGCACAATTTCCAGGCATTTCTCAAGCATACATTTTTCTCCGCAAACAGGATTCTTCGTGCGATGCATACACCAAATAGATCTGGTCACAATCACATTTCATACATGGCGTAGAGGAAAACACAGAAATACGTTTTCAGGTCGGGCAGGGTGAAAGCCAATGGAGACATATTTAAGGAAGTGGATTTTCTCCAATTTTTCTAACTTTCTTTCTCTCTTTTACATAATTCACCACACTACAATATGAACCAAACACTGAAAAAAATCGAACAATTAAAGCAGAAGGCTGCCGAAATCGAGAAGGCAAAAATGGCACTGCCTCATGGTGCCCCAATAAAACGCTTTCCACTCAAGAAAAAATTCTACGACCAAGAAGCAAGTAATTTGGCAACCAAGAAGTCTTTTAAAACTTCCGGCAATGATGAAATGGCTCTCACCGCGTTTGATGATATCAAAAACATCGTGCATAACACCTGGAAAACTTGCTACAACGGGCTCGTCATCGCTCTCTTCCGTGAACATCTCGGATCATTGATATGTAACAGAGCACCTTTACCTGAGGATCCTGGCGGTATCCGCTTACCCGAAGATCCATGGGTGAATGTCGGCGACGTGAGAAATAGTCAGCCAAAAAATCCGGAGACCAATAAGAGGTTTCTGAAGATTTCCTTTGCCAGCACCACGCGGCTCGGAATCCGCAATAGGATCTCCGAGAAGCTCACCGCCAGACTCCACCGGTTGTGGGGCAAGGACCCAAATTCTCTGGAGTATACGCTCTCAAATCGGTACTCTCAGGTTGTGTTCGATGCGGAGTTTGACCGCAAATGGCAGCGGGGGTTTTGTCCAGAAATTGATCTTTCCAGCGGGCCGAATTCGGCGAATTTCATATTCCCACGCCGCAGAAAGCGCACGTACACACGGCTAGCGCCCTATGGGTCTGCCACAATGTACAGTAGCTTGAAGTCGGCGCCGCTTTTGGCTGAGGAATATGCCCAGCTTCACCGCGAGAGCACGCCAGTGGATGTGAACAGGCTTTTGGAGGAGTTCAAGGGCCTCGAGGCCGTCTACATCACAGACGAGGCTCATTTTTTCATCAACAATTTCGGAGAAAAGACAAACAAAGAAGAAAAGCGCAAGTTGGTTCACTTGGTACTGTCGCTAGTGGCACAGACCGCATCCACACGTGCTTCTCGTGGCGCCCATAGTCTCGTCAGCAAAGTGGCCAGTGTTTTCCGGACCGAGCCCAAACTGGTTATGCTTCACCCGCCTTCGGTTGGCCTGCTGCAGGCATCGTTACGGCCATTGCTTTTGGTGAAAGGATCAAAGCTTTGCTTGCAACTACCCGAGACACACGGCTCACGCCATTTTGGGAGAGAACCCACGATATTCGAATTAGCCGACGAAGAATCGATTGTCCCTGAGGTTTCTCCTCCCGCACAGGCCAATTTGCGCGAGCTCAAGCTTGTCCGGAGACAGAGCCAGCGCCGGAACTCGTTTGTTGTGCCCGTGTGGAACCATCTTGTGCAAGGACAGGCCAAACTGAAGATTGGTGGAGATTCGGCGGGAAAAAGTCAACTTGTCGCTGCCGTGAAGAGAATCCAGGCCCGTCCTTTGGCACACAGGATGGGGCCAGACACAGAGGTGTTTATATAGACTATTTATGTGCCCTTTATCAATGTTTTTTTTTTGTATCTTGTTTCGGGCTTTTGACCTTATGGCCATGATCTTCACGGGCAATCATTGGGTTTAGTGCCAACATTCATTATACGCTTTTTGTACTGTTTAGAATGTTTCTCTAACTAGAGCTACGTTACATAAACACCAAAAAAGTGAATCAATGGTACATTGTTGAAGACGCATATGGTTGTTTGTATCCGGTATGGATCTAAAAGGGCATTTTATTTAGGGATATTTCAAATTTGAGGACTTTCAGTGTCTTTGAACACTCCGCACATCATTCGATAGATTACCCATGAAATATATATATACAAATTCTTTTTCGCTTGAAACATCTGATAAGAAACCGGGCGCCAGAACTGCTCATTAAGCTTTCCACAACACTATGAATGAATACATACGAAACCATAGCAAGCTTCGCTACCATGCACTGTACTTAATGCCTTCGCTTGGTAGCGTGTGAAGTGGCTGTAAAATTAATCTCTCACAGTTGAAAAGCGCACTTTCCAGATGAATGACCACCCCAGTGAATGCCCCAGCCTATACCATGTTGTTTGTTGAAACTTGTGAAAGTTCTGTTTTCGATGCCACCTATTTACTAGTCGATGTGCACCATTTTTGTTTACTCATACACATTGGAATATGTCGAAAAGCCAAAAAAGTTTCACCCAAGCGATATGCACACAATTTCATGGAGTTTGTCTGAATAGCACATTGTTTCAAAAAAGCTTGGAATGAAGGGAAACAACTTCCGGCTTGCAAATGAAAAAAACAGGTGCTGTCAAGCACACATGTCTGGCCACCAACAAAACAGGACACCAAAGCGCTTTTCCAATCACGGGCTTTTGCGGAATTATAATTCCGAGTTCACCAATTTCGGGGGCAAAACAAGAATCGCTCACCGGGTGTTACAGTAACCTGAAACCGCTCACCATAAAATCTACACTTTTCTTTCTAAACCGTTGTGTATCGTTGTGTTTATATAAGTACAAGTAAAGCGAACTTTCATTTAAACGTGTTTGTTCGTAGGCTTTGCGGCCTCGGCAAACCCGGTGGTGTGGGCCATATCCTCAGCAGAAGGAGGCGTCCAGCCCGCGGTCTTCCATGGTGGGAGGTCAGTGGCATATAACTCATCCACCTCTTCCAATGAGAGACCCTTGGTTTCCCTGACAAAGAAGAACACGTAGAAGAAGGAGAAAATAAGACACCCCGTGAACACAAAGCCGTAGTAGAAGTGGATGGCCGAGGTGATGAAAGGCGTGAAGAACGAAATCAAGAAACCCCACATCCAGTTGGCAGCGGTGGCCACGGCCATACCTTTAGAGCGGATTCTCAATGGGTATGTTTCAGACACAATACTGTACACACCACCGGCCCAGGTGGAGGCGAAGAAGAAGATAAACAAACACGTGATGAAGATCATGGCGTTACCGGTAGGCTTACGCGTGTTCGAAGGTGTGTTCTCGTAGCCGTCGATGTAAAGGTTGACGGAACCCAAGATGGAGTAGATCAAGAAACACACACTCATGCATGCAGAACCAACAAGCAAACAAGATCTGCGGCCCATGCGCTCGATGGCAAAGATTCCGACAAAAGTGGAGGCAAAGTTGACAATACCCAAAACAATCGAGGTCTGGAACGAGTCCGACATGCCCACGGCCTTGAAGATCGTGGTACCGTAGTAGAAAAAGTAGTTGTTACCGGTAAGCTGCTGGATCGACTGGAGCATCATTCCCAAAATCACACGCTGCAACATCTTGGGCTTACCCGTGATAAGCTCTTTCCAGCCAGCGGATCCGGCCAATGCCTCACGGTCAATACCGGCCTGGATCAACTCCACTTCAGTGTACACGGCGGGGTCCTCGGTCGAGACCTGGTTCGATTTGGCCACGGAGGCCTTGGCCTCGTCGAATTTCTGGCGCTCAATCAAATAACGTGGGGATTCAGGCATGAAAACCATTCCCGAGATCAACAAAAGCGCCCATGCAAAGCAAAGACCCAAAGGAATCCGCCACTGGCGCGAGTCAGTGTAGTTCTTGGTACCGTAGGTCGTGCAGTAGCCCAAAAAGATCCCCAAGGTGACCATGAGCTGGAAACAACACACAAGGGTGCCTCTCAAATGCTTCGGAGCCGACTCGGAGATGAAAAGAGGACTAAGCACGGACGTGGTGCCGACACCCAACCCGGTGATCAAACGGCCAATGAAGTACTGGTACCATTTATCCTGTGAGGCGATCTGGATGATGATTCCCACCATGTAGATGATCATAGCAACCATAATACCGATTCTTCTGCCCCAGATGTCACCGACTTTCGAAAGCGCAAGACCACCAACGGCACAGCCAATGTTGAAGATCGACACGATCAAACCGGTTCTCACGTTGGAAAGGTAATACGTGCCATCAGCGTGCTGCTGGCCGAACCTCATCAAATAGTCGTCCATGTTAACAAACCCGGAAATCGTACCGGTATCGAAACCGAAAACGTAACCACCAAAGGCGACCAAGCCACAGAGGAACGAAATGAAAAAGTACGCCGTGGCGGGCTTAGGCTTGAAGGCGTCTTCCTCCTCGGCGGTTTTTTCTTGCTTCAAGGACGCCAGCCCATCTATCGTGGCAGATGTGCCCGATACTTGTTGTTCCTGTTCGGCACTCATAGTGAAGATCAGGATGTGGATTTAGTTGGAAAATGAAAATTTAAGTATGCCGAAAAAAAAAGAGATAGCAAAGCTGTACGCGGACCCCGTGCCTACTTATAAATGGCCCAGGCGTGCCCCGCTGAGGCTACCAAGGTGATGCCCTTTTGGGGAGCAATGCTTGCTGGCGGCCGGAAAAACCTGTAATGGTGCATACGCACTGGGGCTATTGCGGGCGGCGCAGCCTCGAATATGCAAATGTCGGGGCCCCCCTCGGCCGGAACCCTTTCATCCGGTCCGTCGCATGGAAAAAAAAAGATGATCTAGTTGGTTTTTTTTCGAAAAGCATTTGGGGCTTCCACCCCCGTCTATGTCCTATGAAAGGTGTCATTGTTCTGTGTTCAGATCCGGGTTTGTCCAAATATAGGAAATGTCGCATCCTGCCAATCGGTGCTGTCTGCGTGTCTCGCGACATCCTCGCATGGCAGGTTTTGTTTTGCTTTATCCGTATATGGAAACCACACTTCACGAAAAACAAAGAAACTGCCCGCTACGTTGTATGCTACTATGCTAAAAAACCTGACGGTTGCAAAATTTTCGAGAATTTCTAGCTAAATGCCCCGTATCTTTAAGTTTGAGTATTGGCTTTGACCGTTGCTTTTTCATTACTAAGAAATCTCACATATGCAGGCCCAATGCGTCATTACGACAGTCGCATGTTCTTGTGCTCTAGCCTGCATCTCGCATGAGGTTTTTCCGAAACATCACGGACATTCCTCGGCCCGCTGCAATCTCTGCCCAGAACTCGTAAGAGTTTTCAAAAGCCAAGTTTTTATATGTCTGAAACTTCACCATGCGTCAACGCGGACGCATGCGCAAACGGGTTTCTCCGGATTTATCCACGCTTTAGAATTTTATTCCCTATTTCCATTTACTTGAGTAAATCGCCCTTGTTCACAACAAATGCTTCAATGACAGCCATTGCTGCATAGAGTCTGTTCTCGGCCTCCTCGAAAACGATGGAGTTTTCGCTGTAGAAAACATCGTCCGCGACCTCCTCAGCGTGTCTTGGCAAGCAATGCATAAATCTCCAGTCCCCGCTCACTTCCCCAGCGCGGAGCATTTCTTGAGAGATCTGGTATCCTGCAAACTGACGCAATTTCTCGGCCTTCTCGGCCTCCTGCCCCATCGAGATCCATGTGTCCGTGACAATAACATTTGCGTTTTTCAACGCCTGTTTTGGCTCGTTCACAATTTCAAACGCCACGGCGCCTTCACTTGCATTCACTATTTTTTGCGCTTCCTCCACGATWGTTTGTTCGAACGWGATCAGCTCGGGCACCAGCACGGAAACGGAAATGCCCATTTTCAATGCAGCGATCGCCAAGTCGTTGATCACGTTATTGGCGTCGCCAATCCATGCCAATTTCAAGCCCTCCGTCTTTCCGAACGCCTCCTTGATACTGAGCAAGTCGGCAATCGCCTGTAATGGATGGTACATGTCGCAGAGCGAATTGATAATTGGCACTTTCGAGTGCTGGCACAACTCCTGGATTTCCAGGTGTTTGTTGACACGTGCAAAAACACATGACGTCATCGACGAAATCACTTTTGTAGTATCGTAGAAACTCTCATTCACTCCTAGYTGGATATCGTCCTTGCCCAAAAACATCGGCTGCGCACCGAAATGGGCGGCGGCGCCCTCCGACGAAATCCTGGTACGGGTTGATCTTTTCAGAAACAAAAGCGCCACGAGCTTGCCGAGCAATTTATCGTGGTTTTTCTTGATTTCTTCCTTATTCTCTGATCTCACCACGTTTTTGAAATGCTGCGCTTTAGTAACTAGGCTACTGAACTCTTCCGACGTGAGCTGTGAGATGCTAACCAAATGACGTGGCGCGGCGTTGGCACTGGTCTTGGCCATTGTTTGACTAAAGTATCTTTTGAACATTGAAAAAGTGGATTTTTACCGGACAGAGCAAAGAATAGTGGCACCTTTATACCGATGTTCTGACTCATTCCCGATCCAGTAACTCGGCACGCTAAGCGCGGTGGAGGATCTTTGTGCTGCACACGACCGCGATTTAATTGGCCAGGTTCAACAGAGGATTGAGTCACAGGGTCACGTGATTTAATTTTGGGATTGTTTTCAAATGCCAATTTGTCACCATCTGGAGGTGTATTAGTTTTGATCTAGTTTTGGGAGACAACTACTGATTTCTTGGACTGCGTTTTTGTTCAAAAGTTGAAGTTTATGTGGATCAACGTATCAAGAGGCAGGCATAAGCTGTTGTACCACAGGACGGTCAGGTAAATCACATATGAATTGATGAGTTATATCGAATTAGCCATAAATGGATGACACAAATTGTCAGCAGCCGCTGCCCAAATCTAGAGTATCAAAAGTGTTCAATTGAATTTTCAGACTGAGCCTTTAATGCTACTGACAACAGTGTTTTTGCGCGTGGGTACGTTTAAAAATATAAGGGTCCACAATTTCATGAGCCTGGAGGCCCTTCACTACTCTCTCTTCACTGTTTTTCGTTCATATCCGAGTCTTTTCGAGTATTCGGCCCCATTACTGTGAAATTGAGATTTTCCATGCACTCATTCCTGGACTTTGATGAGTCTTTATGCTCTATAACAAGTGGTCAGACTCAGCGGACTATCCTTATGCAATAGTTCAATTCATCTCTTCTCGACCCCTTGAAGATTGTCACTTTGCCTTGATTATCCAATTGAGAATCATTGACAAACTAGAGCGGATTCGTGTAAATGGCTGTGAAAGTTGGAGCGACTGATTTTTCTCATATCAGTTAAGAAAGCCAGGCACTAGAATGTTGTAGGTTGCATTCCCTCTCACAATTTCCAATGCACGATACAGCCAAAGCATCGATACTCATCTTAGTTCTTTTTTTTTTCTTCTGGGAATCAAAACTCACTACGTGCAATTTTGCAATTTCTGAGTTAGAATATACTCAAAAGTCTCATTTGTGAGGCCTTCAAAGAAGAATGCGGGATTAATGCGAACAGTCCTCATCCCCTTTTTGATGATCATAGTTACAGGACGTGAGATCATTCAGCAATGAGCATGCAGCCTGTAAATTCAGCGTAGTGATGGGCGGTTCTTCTGCTCAACTTGGCTTTAATAATAATTGAATTGGGTTTTCGTGGATTCAAAGCTGATGATCAACAATTCCACATGCGACTTTTCACTTCACATGCGAAGAAGGGATTTCTTTGTCCGGTCGTTTCATGATGAAACAGTTGGTAGGCAGAATGAAAATGAAAATGAAAAAATCCGAGAAAATGTGAATTTGAACCTTTCGTGACCTCGTGATAGAATTCTGAGGTTCCAAGCATGGAAAGTGGGCCTTGCATCAAATTACATAATCAATTACCTGAAATTTAGGTGGCATGAAATCCCGATAAATACTCTCAATTCCAACATAGCCCTGTAACGTTCCGATGAACCTTCCTGAAACGATAGACGCAACACGTTCATAGCTCACGAATCTCGTTTCTATAAGTAATAATATAATCCACTCTGACCGCGCAGGATAATGCCATGAGAATCACGAAATGTTGACAAAAGTAGCATTCATATACATGCTAGCAGCGTGTTATGCCGCAATCTGCGAAACCATGAGTGAGAGTGCCGACCAAGAAGTGAATACGCAGCCGCTTTATCATGGCATCGATCTTGGTCCTTTTGATAGATATTTCAAGGCAAAACGCGCAGATAGCGGATTGGAAAACGATTTGTACTCATTCCAGCATCATCCAAGTTCTTTGAAAGGCGAGAAACTGGGCAACACGAATACTGCTTTAATGAACACCGAATCAGGTATCCACAAGAGAAATGAAGTTGCCATACGCGCATACTGGCGAGCAAATGGGCGGGTGGTGAGAATATACAATGTGTTGGCGGACGGCAACTGCACGAATCTTGACTCGGCGGCTAATGTTCTCCACTGGAACGTTTTCGGGCCTTCCTGTAGGTTTGTGATCTTCAAAGACCAGTACTGTATGGGCCCGGTTGTGCATCGCACCAAAGGATTCACTGTTTATAATGATGGCGTGAAAGAGACCCCAAGCTTTGGTAGTGTGCGTTTCGAGTGCAGGGACGTGCCTTGAATTAGGTTATCAGAGGGTTTTTCCAGTTAGATATCAATTTTTTTTTTTCATTTTTTATCACGATTCTTGGCCATCATATACCATTTTCCGAGCAGCTCGATCAATCGGGCACTCTATAGGGTACAACTGCAAGTGTCTGAGTATTTGTTCACTCAAAGATAGTAGGTGTGGTTTCTTTAAGTGATCTCTGACGCAATTGCTTGTAATTTGTATTTCCAAATCGGGAACATGCCATCCGAATACCATCAATGAATAAAGGCTTTTAGCCCAGCTCCAGCTCAAGCACATTAAATACCCCCTGTCCTGTAAAATCGAGAATTGTTGGAAAACCACGCCATTGTTTCATTGCCCAAGCCAATAAACGGTTCAAGGTGGTCTGGAAACCTCCAATGAGCCAATCTTAAGCCTTGAACTGGACAAGAAGATATGTTTCCTTGAAATATCATGCGCGAATTCATCATTTTGAGAATGTCTCAAGTTCAACATTGAATCACGCACTTTTAAAGCTAAACCAAGAATTGTCAACATAGAGATCAATACCGAATCCCAAGTCAATGAATGCGATTTTTAACAGTCACGTTCCTTCATAAACGAATGACCCCTCAAAGTTCGCTTACCGCCGCCTGCCGCGCATGCTCTAGCTCAGTCAAAGAAGTCTTCAAGCTCATAAGTTTTTTCTCCTTTAGTCCAATCAATACTTCTAGAGTTGCAAGTTTTTCCACAAGGCCAGTAAGTATCTGAGCTGGTTCGGGAATGTCGACATTCTTGCCTGAAACCAGCGTGTCTTCCTCAATCGACAATTCCAGGTCGTACATATCGCCCAAGTCACGTGAGGGCGTCTCCAATTCCTCGTTGAAATGATCGCTTTCGTCATTTCCAGGCTTGGCTTGTGGTTCCTGGTCCAGAACGTTCCCGTACCGATCTGCATACTCCTTATCTAGCGGGATAAATGACGCAGGCGAGTCTCTAAAGTGCGACTCATGAAGCAGAAAAGTCTTTGAAGGAAATTTGAGTTTTGTGTACGCGTTGTTTTCCGATTCCAACCGAGGCGCCAGTTCATCCACAACAGTATACTCTTGTATGACCAACGGGTCATGTGACCTAGAAGTGCTTTCTTGACTTGAACCTTGAATTCCTCCATTTTCTGCAGTTACGTCAATACTTAACTCAGTTTTCTGGCCCAAAGCGGAATACTTCGCCCACCGCGATACACGCAGCGGGTCCGGCGACTCCTGTTTTGTTGCTTTTGCAAACTGCAGAATAGGACTGATTGCACCAATATCAGTTTTAGACTCAACTTCTTCTTCTATGGGGTCACGTGTTCTGCGTTTCGCGCCTCCGAATTTCCGTTTCGCCTTGAATTTAGCGCTGGCCGAATTATGCGCTGGCCGAACCTCCTCTTCCATATCGCTCAACATTTCCAGACTTACCAGCGAATTTTGGTACTTACAACAGCTTCTAGGCTCAAATGTGGGGTTCAGTCGCATTTATCCGACCCGGCCCATGGCCCATGCACATCATCGCGCGGCGCATCTGCCACCACACAGGCCGAGCAGACAGACACGGAAAAAAAGCCATTTGGGTGGAAAGGCCTTGATCTGAGAAACAGGTTTGGATAAAAAAGTTGTTGGAGGAAAGTTATTTCTGCAAAAGTGAGTTTTTTGTGGAAATTTCAAATAATCGTCAGTTTCTGAAAACGCTCAATTCTTCGCTGACGCATCCACCTGTGCTAGTCCAAATAGCCAGCTATAATCTGCACCACTAGAAGACAGTGCCAATCCAGTGCCTAGACTCAAGTGTTTCCAATTCGACTTTTTCGGCAATAAAAAATCTTGGATACCATACAGGAGAGCTAACTTATTGCGAGGATCCGATTTTGCCTGTTCGATTTGCATTTGGTAGCATACTTTTACCGAAACTGGAAACAGCCCTAGTGCACCCAAAAAAGATCTCAAAAGACCTTCAAAGGCCTCCAAAGACCCATAATACCCAAAATTTCGAGCGAAATATCAARAATGGCAGATACAGCAAAGGCAGACCTCATGTACGGCCGCATGTGCGAGTCGCCATCGGCAAAGTTGTTCTCACAAGATGACCTCAAGCTGCTCATGAACGAGCCGGACTTGGTGCGTCTCTTGGGATACACACAAAGTCTCATTGACCGCAAAATGTTGAAATTAGTGAAAGTCGGCGACGACTTGCGGTTCCAGGTGATTTCGCTTTCGGAAACGAAGAAGTTGACCTCCATGTCCGACGACGAGCAGATGATYTATACCTACATCGAGGCGCTGGGCAGAGAAGGCATCTGGACAAAAACGCTCAAGGCCAAAACAAACATGCACCAGCACATTGTCATGCGGTGCTTGAAGCTGTTGGAACTGCAACGTTACATCAAACTGATCAAGTCGGTGAAACACCCGACCAGAAAAATATACATGCTCTACAACTTGCAGCCATCGATCGACGTCACGGGCGGGCCATGGTTCACCGATAGYGAGCTCGACACGGAATTCATCGACTCTTTATTGACTGTGATCTGGCGCTTCATCTCGCTGAAAACGTTCCCCACCGCATTCCAGGAGCCACAAGCAAACACCAACATTTTCGGTTCCGTTTACCCGGCGCACCATACGGGATTTGCTAACTTGGACCTGATTATGGATTTCATCATCCTGCACAAAATCACCAATATCGACTTGGCCACAAGCGATATCCGCTCGCTTTGCGAGGTGTTGATTTTCGATGACAAAATCGAATTGGTCCAGGGCACTTTCGACGTATACAAGGCCACGTGGCAGAGCGTGCTAGAGGCTGGTTATGGCCGCCAGTACAACGAGGCAGGTGTGCTTAATGAGCTACAGAAGGCGTTTGTGCAGGATTTGAATGCCACTAGGCAGTTTGACCTTTTTGACCACTATGGCGTGATCAATGACGAGGTTAATAAGGACGACGTGGCGTACTTGGACGCATGGGCGATCTAATGGCAAAAAAGGTTTGTTTTGAAGATGTGTGGGTGACTGTCAGTGGTGTATATTGTGACGATATTGGATATACGATGCTTCACTGGGTTTTATGACATTGGATTCTTTGGACAGATGGCTGTATGTAGGTAGCGCTTAATAGAGAGTGAATAAGTGGTGATCATTGTTAGTAGAGGCTAAGAATTTAAGAAGCAGACACTTTGTCCTGCGTCCTCATGAGCATAAAGAATAGAAGACGTGATTTTGCCTTTCATGAAGAGTATTCGTGTCTACAGGTACGTGAGTAAGAGAGTATGGAAGCTTTCTTCCTCTGCACTCGACTGGTTTTCGTGCTTTGGAGATTTTTGACTCGACAAATCTTTGTTGTTGGCGATTGCTTGACGTTAGTTGGAAAAGCATACGGTGCTGTCAGGCAAGTCCTTCAAAGACTCCTCTGAGAGACTATAGATCAACGATTCGCCATGCACCAGAAGGTATCAAGCCAAATCAAGAACAAATTGGAAATTTGGCTAGAAATCTGGCCCATAAACAGGCATGTTGCTGCCACGAACTCATAGCCTTTTTTCTTTTCTCTGGAGGCGTGAACGGACCAGAGTTGTTGGCCAAATTGGCCAGATTAGCTACAAAGGGGTTCATTGTTACAGGTGGCATTCACAAGGCTCTGGTGAGCAAATATTTCATAATTGACCAAATGAGAAATTTTTGGTCTTACGAAGGGCACGTGGCCCAGGTGTCTAGAGCCATCAGCGAGTCGATTGCAGTATTACAGCAGTATCTTTGTGATTGGCAGACAATTTATACGCCGCATCTGAGAACAAGGAGCATGAAGAGCATGAGATTAGCGGTAGTATGGAGAAAGCATGATTTATGTATCTCAATTGAGAATATGTTTTAGAAACTTTTCAAAAAACGACAAAATCCGAGCTTATGAATCACTAATGCCCTGTCTAGCATGATACTATTGTTTCTCAGAGTGAGCTATGCCCAGGATTCAGGGGCAGCACACCACCGGTATTGCAGATTTCAAGAAGAAGGAGAAGATGTACGAAAAGAAGTTTTATCCTCACACACCAGTGAAAGAACCATACCAGTGTTCGAAAGCCGATGCGTACTATGACAGTCGCTAGCAACTTCTTGACTGGTAAAACTGACACGGTTAATTGTACGACTGATACTGCCGAGCCGGGTACATTTGTTGGAAATATGAAGAGCAAGCTAAACCTTTCATTTGCAAATGTTTGGGATCTGAGGACGCCAAGACTTGACTTGCGGTGTGTCGATCTGTGGGAATTGCTGCTGAGCTTTTTTGTACTTCAAACTAAAGGACAGGTTTTGCGGACTTGGTGCCTGAGTCATATAGTGATCCAATATTCAATTGATCAAACTGGGGTAAAGACAACCAACGAGGGAATTGAAGCTCCTGAAGCTTATGAGACTTTCACCTTGGTTCCAATGCTTCAAGACATGCGTCATATCAACTGTCTTTATATCATTTAGGCAATAAACAAATTTTTTCTTTTCGCTTTGACGATACATGTGCCAGTCTTGAGATTTTTTGCAACCAAACCTTTTTCGTTTTGCTTGATACTTCTGATGAAGGACTTAAGTTCGACAGCGTCTCTGACTGAATGTGTCATGAATATTGACATTCCATGTTCGATGAGTAAAGAGTCAGGTAAAAGCTTGGATGTATATACATTTTCGGCATGGTCCACGAATTTTTTGCAACGAAAAGCTGACAACATTCCTAGGCATGAAACATGCCAGCTTTGATTACCGGCGAGAATAAATAATCTCACACGAATCTATACGAATTGTGACTGAGGAATCGAGTCTGTTTCATTGCAACTAGGTGACTCTTCTATAAAGAGTCGTGTTGTTGTAGAATGAACACCAAATTTAATATAACTGATTCGGGTTGGTCGTTCGACTAGGGTCGGAGACGGAGATCTTGGGACTTAATGCTTTTATATATTAGGGCGATTTATTAGAGAGTTATATGCTTGGGGGTTCTACTCTCACTGATCATCACGAAACGAGCACATGTGTATTCTAATAAGCAACAAATAATTCGGCGAACACAACCCCAACAGCCAAAATGTGCATCTAAGATCAGCACAGCGGAGAATTGTGTAGGATTCATTCAGTCTCTTGCGAAAGCGTATAAATGTCATTAAGTGAATTGAATCCATTGTAATAAACGCAGGCTTTGTGAATACAGAGATGTCGTGATCAAAAGCAAACAAAAAAGCCTTCATCAACAAAACCGACAAAGAAAGAAAATCCTGAAACCACATAAAAACATCACCTCTATTTACACGTGTGAAACTTCTTGACTTCCACAAACCACCTCCTTAGCATCTCACAGAATTGGTGCCTCTGTGATCAACAGTTCTGCTCAGTGCACTCGAACGTGATTCGTGACTTATTTGCATTTCGATACAAGCCTTCAGACTTGATTCCGAGAAGAAAGAAAGAAAGCTATAATGACCTGAAATATTCACCAAAGCACTAAACACCTGGAAAACCATAATCTGTCACGTTTCCGCCGAAATGCTTCAAGTGAGCMYRCCCARWAARAGTCGTTTCAGGAAAGCACATCAAGGGGTATCCAAACTCACCCGAGTCCTTCTTGTCAGGGCCCTGATATCAGCCCYTGGCTAATAACCAGCATTTTACATCAATATATATCCTCCACGCCACGAGACTTGAACTTTTTTCCCGCCCTATCGACCGCACGGAGCTCAAAGCGAGACCCCAAAATCGTGAAGCTCACAAACTCGCCCGGAGCACACTCCACATCAAATGCAAACATCGTGCCCCGTTTCGACACCACCTTCAAGCCGCCGACACTTTGTGCAGGCGAGATCACGTGGTTTGACTGTTTTAGCTGTGGCGACACGAGCATAAAAGAATGCTGTGAATCGTAGAGCACTATCCCCTCAAACCCGATCAAGTTGCGGTCTCGTGACTCGATCACGCGTAGTTTGCACCCGTTGAAGTCCGCCGTAGATAGGCGTGGCAAAAGCATATTCAAATTTGGRTTYTTCTGGTCTCCAAATAGTAGATCCTGGATGTACTGTTTCCATAGCAGGTGTAGCTGAAGGTACATGTCATAGCGGGGGATGTTGTATCTGGAGATGTACTTCTCCAAGTCCACCGACCTGCCCTCCTTTCGAGCGTGCTGCACTTTTTTGACGAGCTTGTTTTGCGCTGCTAACGTCTTTTTGATGTACACTTTCATATCCCTGCGAATATTGACTTTCCTGGCCTGGGCCGGCTTGAGATCCATATTTTTGCCAAAATGCGTACGCGCCGGCGCCGGCTTGACGCCCTCGGGACCTGAGGTGGGGACTAACACAAGATACGGATCGGAGGATTCATTATTTTTGTACCTGGTTTCGATAATCGCCTCGATCTCGCTTGGCGATGAGTAGCACCGCGTGAGAAGATGTTTCTCCAAGGTGAAATCGCGATCCATGGCGCTTTTTCTGGAAATCAAACACGATTTTGCGTTTTCAGCAAAGCAACTTTAATCTAGAACCCGTTTCTTGGCTGTAAAAACTGCGGATTCCAGAAAAATTGGTGGGGTATATATTGGTCCAAGTATAAGCTCTGGTGATGCGCTGCGCCAGTTTCGCAGTCTGTCTGCGCAAACGTGCGTCGCCGTGCGTTTTGAGATGCCGAATGAATGAAATTTGGTTTCGAATATTAACTTTTCAGTCCAGACCATTCAAGGCGCCGATTTTTTACTTTTGCAAAGTTTCTGACTCTCTTGGTCAGCATCTACAATTCTACACAAAGACATGCTCACACGGTGGCTACGATTGCAGGCGAGACMGCATACGCATATCACCGCTATAAACTGGAAACATCAAGTTCCATGTCRAAGCTTCCATAACGCGCCGTTTCACGACGATTTGACGCCCGCAGATGACGGTTTTCTCAACTTGGACGATTTCCAGCACTACCAGGAATCGCCCGAAGTGCAAGCGTACAGGGAAGAGTTGGGGTTGTACARCCCAGAGAGCGGGGCTCGTGAGACGCTTGGGACGAGACAAAAAGGTACAACAAAGTTACCCAAAAATGACGATCTTGCGCCCAAAAAGCAATTTGTTCATGAGAGAACCGATCCTTACACATTTGCCGCCTTGTGTACCGCAAAAGCGCCCGTGACGTTTGTTCTGCGGCTCCTGGACCCGTACCTTAATCTAGCAATTGAAGACTACGTGTACAACACAATGCCGTTGGCCCAAACACGCAATTGCAACCGGCTCATGTTCTACGTGAACTCGCCCTGTGTTGTGATTGGCAAAAACCAGAATCCGTGGAAGGAGGTGAACTTGCCTCTACTCAGTAACCTAAAACTTCCATTGGTGCGGCGCCGGTCGGGCGGTGGCACCGTTGTGCACGATTTCGGCAATGTMAATTACTCTTTCATGACTGCTAAAGAGAACTTTGACCGTTTCACGTTTGCCAATTTGGTGGTTGAAGCCGTAAACTCGCTCGATCCCCCAACGAAAATCAAGGTCAACGAGCGCGGCGATATCATCACGGAAAATGGCGATAAAGTGTCTGGATCCGCGTATAAACTATCACGGGGCAAATCTTATCATCACGGAACAATGCTTTTGGACCTGAAATTAGATGTTTTGCGCAAATTGCTCCGTAGAGACGAACTGTTATTGGGTCACGTGCACTCTCCCTCGGCAGTGGCGTCGGTGAAATCGCCCGTGGCCAATTTGGGTATTGAAAAAGAGGATTTCATCAATGTTGTTATTCGGAAGTTCAAAGAAACGTATGGATCTGTTTCCGAAAATCGCGTTGCTGGTGACCCTGAGGAATATGATCAGACCGAGCTTATGGGCTTACAAGGCTTCGTCGAGGCATATTCTGAGCGAGACTGTGAAACTTTTTTCATTGATGAAGATGTGGAGCTCCCAGAAGAGATTCTTACGGTGAGAGACGAACTCAAAACCTGGGACTGGAAGTTTGGCGCCACGCCCAAGTTTGAACACCGCTTTTCTCACCCAAAACAGGATTTGCACGTGACCTTCAATATCGACAAAAAAGGAGTGATTTCGGGGGTTAAGGTTGTTTCGGAATCGACCTCTATGAAGGACCTGTTCCAGTTTTTGCAGCAGGTGGTGGAGAGGGGTGACGCAGTGCAGTATACGGGGAGTAATGTTGCTGGATTTATCCTAGATGATGGCCTCAGTGAATGGCTCGGTAATGCCATTGATGGGTCTTCTTAAAATTGTGATTTTTCTAGAACTACACAAGTGAGCAGAAGGTGAGGAAAAAAAAAAAAAAACATTTGAAAACTCATCAAAATCGGATTTCGGTAGATGAAACAGTCAAATCAATGCAATCCAGATTTTCAGAGAAAGAATGACCATTTAACCTGTGGCTCGGTGAGGAGGTGTTCAAAAAGAAGGTTGCTGTCGTTTCTGCCGGCGAGTCTAGAGCCAGTTAGCTTACTTTGCGTCTTTTTCTTGAACCCCTCAATTTTGGATGGCATATGCATCAAGAGAACGATGGATTTGGGACATGCAATGAAGCGGCCTTTGGAAGCAGACAAATAGCACCTCACGTAAGAATTTCTATGTTCTTCGGGAATTTCAGAACTGCCCAAAAGGTTTGAAATTGAAACACTCCAAAGCAATTTATGTTGCTCCACAGATCTCAGAATAAGAACTTCTACATATAAGATTGTATCTGCCCTGTTTGGCAAAAAAACAAAAGAAAGCACGCCGTCATCAATTCATTTGTGATCTCTATGTTTCGTAATCGAAAAGCAAAAACCCTTCTTGTTTCAATTGCTTCAGGCACGAGACCACAAGTGTGTTTGTACGTTCAGGTTTTCGCCTTCAGACAAATAAACATTTCTTGATCTCGATTTTTTTTTTTTTTTGCAAATCACTGGTCCTTTTTTCGGGCAAGTGTTTTTGCTTTGGCCGCTTATCGGCGTAAGTATCTAATTGCATTGTTTGAACGGGCAAAGAAATATTGTGTACGGGCAAGAAATCTCCATGAGAAGAACTGAGGGTATATAATGGACAACCAAGGCTGCTTTCTGATCTACAATAAAAATTCTAATTATCAGAACTCCAAAATGAAAAATATCTTTCTTGTTTCCCTCCTCGTGGCGGTCGCCATCGCCGAACGGCCTCTATTCCCCAAACATGACCGGATCTCCGCCCTTCAGCCTAAGTTCGGGAAGCCCAGACAAGAAGGGCATAATTGAGGACTCCTCATGAGTGTGTTCTCTTGTATTCATTATAAACGATCCGTGTCGATAACTGTATCATTTAGGGTCGCAGACGGAGATCTTAGGACCTGAGGCTTTATATACACTGGGGTGATTGATAAAGTGAGTTTTATGCCTGGGGGGTTTGGTCTCACTACTGGGGTCATCCAAACAAGTATATAAACAAGAAAAATACACACAATCAAATTCCAATAAATCTGTATTGCGAGATAAGCTTGCGATCAAAGCCAAAGCCGGCTGTTCCCTTAATTTTGTGAGTATGATGGCGCGAAATCACAAATGAAAGGAACAATCTCGGATTCACGAAGTATTCTTTTTTTATTTTCTATTCTCTTTTGACCCCTGAGCTTAGTTCGTGATCATGGGATAAATCGGAGCCTCCATTCATGGAAATTTTATGGAAGAACTTCTGGAGCATTCGCCCGGATCGAACGAAGGGTAGTGCCAAATGCTGGCCGCTAAAGTATGTAAGGATTTGAATCCGATTCACCATTTCTCATCCGTTCTGACCCAATGAGTCACCCGCTTGGCCGGTCATAGATAGCTTTTCAATTATTGGACTCTTCTCAGTAAGACTCTCCAAACTCGTTTCAAATATTACATTTGATCATGCATGACTGAATATCCTTGAGTAGAGCCTCTATCATTGAGTCGTGCAAGAGTCTTCTTTTCCCACAAATACTTTAGATTCCAAAAACGACTTTTGCCTTGGCACACTGCATCGTGAAGATTTATCTAGCCATGATATGTAGACACAACTAGCGCACGTAAAAATATTGTTGTACGAGTGTTGTGGATTTACGTCCTAGGTCTTACAGAGAGATCCTTTACTGGCAGGGCATATTCCACTACCCGCCAGTTGTATCACAAGAACCGCTAAATCTGTTATAGAACTTCATGCCAGCTTCTTCTCCAGGCTACATTTCTTTTCCTTCAAATCCCGTAATTTCTCCTAATCTCCACTTACTCTATAAAACACCCGTGCATCCCTAAGATCTTCCGACATCCTTAGGAAGAAGTGGGAAACTTCAACCCATGATTACCCTTATAAGGCGCATACTCCGGCTCGGTCCAGCCTTGCAAGACGCTTTCATCATCAAGCTTATAAACCTCGATTCCCAACGGCCTGCAGTTATCCTGCATCTTGGTGTCGCCTCCTTCCTTCTCGCCCCAGTCCCAGTTCAGCAAGTCACCGCCAGGACAGGCAGAGATGGCCACGATCAAGTCCTGTTCGGCAAACATCTCAAAAAAGTCGTCCTTTGATGCAGGACTAGCTTCCATGAAGTACTGGTCGTATTCGTTCAATCCCGTGACCTGGAATACGTTCAATACGTCATGCACGTCAAACTCCGTCAACCCAAACGGTAACACGGCACGGACAAGGTTTGAGTGGCAGTGGAAATCGTTGTCCTCGCCGGATATGAGTTTATCCACGTACGGGTCACAGCGCGTGCCCAAAGTATCATTGATGCGGCCGCCCCACTCGGTATGTCTTCCGCCCAACGTATCTGCAGTAATAGTCACCAATGGCCGCAAAAAAGGCAAAATGGACCATAACCGGTCATGCGTCAGCACGTGCGCCAGGTGCAATTGCCTCGTTCGGGCCGCCCAGAACCGTTCCCTGTGATTATGCTGATTCCAGATGTTGAGATCACACACTTGAGGCCCCTCGGGCGTTGTCAAGCGAATGATCGATTTCGCGGGCACTTTGATGGCAATCCCGCTCCGCGGAGCACACAAATGCGATTCGACCTTTGTCTTTGGCGCATTGGCGATTTTCGTGTATAACTCTTTATCGGCATAGATCCTCAGGCCTTTCTGAGGGAAGTATGCTGGGCCCGGTTTGCGCGTGCCGTAGCTGGTTTTTTCTGCCTTCTGGCTGCTAAATGAGTTCTCGGCCATGCTGAATGATGCACAAAGAGAAGTTACCCAAAAAAATCTATAATTTGACTAGGTTAACTTTATGGTGAATTTGATTTGGGTCGGCCCCATTTATATAATAGCCGTGCGCGGCCGGTGCGGCGCGTCTCCGATAAGAACCGGCCGAGTTTTGGTGCCGCTGTGAACATCATGAGAAACAAGGAAACTTTCAATATATGTGTATTTTAAAGTATTCAGGAAAGAAGTGAAGATCGTGCGTTCTGGAAACTTTTATCATGATAATTCACAAATGTTTCTGGGTTTGTTTAGTCTTGGTTGACATCCATAATCCATTTGACCGGTTGCGGAACGGTATCTCCGCTTAGAGCAGACCGCGGTGAACAATCTCCGGGCCAAAAGTACGCCACACTCCCGCGGCAGGTGTTAGCGAAGCGTGTGTTTGTGGATTTTCCATGTTTGGTATTTCGATGTGTAGCAGGAGCTTCGTGTGATTTTATTGAAATATCGACATGATTCAAGAGATTTCTGCAATTATGAAAAACTTTTATTTAGGAAAACTTGAAATTATATCGTTTTGGCGCCCTGCTATGAGCCGTCTTTGTTATGGATCAAGGCTAGCTATAAAGTCACTTACAGCAAAAGGTCTTGTGCTTGAAAACATTCTTTTGATTTCAATTAATATGTGAAAACCAAGAAATTTCGCCTGGAGTTTGCTCGGGCCTGAATGCCCCATTCCATTTCTTTCTCTCGTCGGTCGTCGGTATGTTTGGGTAGACATAACGAATCCGAACCAGCCGATCGAATGGAGCCTTTCTGAATTCACCAGTTTTGGTTACCAATTATAATTCCCACTCTTCAGAACAATATGTAAAGCAGAACTAAATTCCTTTGCCATTCCTTCATTTGGTGTGCAACTTTAGGCCATGGGTTAAACGGTGTCAAAGTGATATCGCCTCTATGAAAATCTGCGAATGTTTGAAATAGCACCTTTTTGCACCGTTTTTCGCAATTTGGCGTCTTGTCGCTTTTCCCGAAAAGTTTTGAGGCCACCAGGAAAAGAACAAGCAAATTCTGAGGGATGTTTTTCTGGAGGAGGTTTCTAACAGACTTTCTGGATCGGTGCCTCAACCATACTAGATAAGAAACCGTTTGGGGCTTCAATGAATGCCTGCGAATGTTTTCTTTTCATATGATCTTCAAAATGAAAAGACATGAGCCGTTGAATTTCGAAAATCTGTATGCCTTCTCATTGAGGTCTGAATTTTGTTTTTAAATCGTTGTCGCCAATTTCTCCAAACTCTTGGAAAGTCTTCTTGGAGCGAAACAATCCCCACTGCTAGCACCGACCTGGTACCAATAGATATAAATTCAGGAAAATTGATTATCCTTGCCCTAGAAATTAACAAATTGCTCACAAAAAAAACCGTATTTGGAGTTTTCATGCCAGTCGGTAATTCATTTTTGGGTGCTCATAGTATGACACTTCTGGCCCAGAAGGCTTATAACTTATAGCACATGGACCCTTCCCAGGCCGAACCCGGCTTGTGACTGAGCTCACAAATTTTTGATAGAGAAAAGTGCAGTAGGAGCAAGTGATGGAAGTTTATTCTTTCCCCCTTTTTCATTTCTTTTTCTTCTCGGTAGCCTTATCCTTACTGGGACTACTCCAGTATTACAGCATTGTGTGTAATTGCAGTGTTAGTGGGTGGTGCGCCTGGCTATTGGGTGAGAAAACTCATGAATGACGGTGGAAAAAAGTTCAACTGTAAGTGAATCGATTTCCTTTTTTGCTTTTTCATAAGATTCTTTGGCCAGAAAAGTTCCCGCCGGAGTGTCACTGGCGATTTTCCCGCTCGAGTAAGAGAGCGAATCTGTTATGGCTGGCTCCATATTCACCGGCACGCAAATCACGTGGGAACCAGAGACTTGCCATGAAAAACGAGAAGTAGAGGGGTGAATGGAAAACACCCTGTTTTGGTAAGGTTTGACAAAGGTTTTTGAGAGATTCTGGCCAGATTCCTTGGAATTTGAGTCTGAAATGGGAACCTTGCTCAAGGCCGAGTATTTCCCAAGAATAAGGTGAGCGTAGCCAAGAGTCAGCTTGAAGAGTCCAAAAACGATACTTATTTGCCAAATCTTTCCCATGCTTGGCATTTTTTTGGAAAAAAGAAAGTGGTATCAAATAATCCTAGCCGAAAAAGAAGGGGCTAGGGTTTATATACTACAAACTGGCAGATTCTAAAATGGATGGTTTTGGAGTCGGCTGCAAAATAGTGGTCTGCCGAGCTGGAAAGCGGTATGCCTAGTGGTGCAGGCGCAAGTATCTAAGGTCCAAAGGGAATTTCTCACGATGATAAATTTTGAGTACGTTTTTGATAAATCTACACTTTGAACTGAAGTTTGGTTGCGACAAATAATTCTTGTATTGATTAAACCGATATTTTCCATGAGCCAAGCGACCGTCCTGATGAGTATTGGTAGGTTTGAATGCCGCAGAATATGCGTGACTTTTGATAGTGTTTCGATTTGTGTTTTTTGTTATCTTTTCTCCAGTTAAGTGTAAAAAGCCATCTTGTAAGGGTAAATCTCATCAAATTGCATTGTTACACGTTTCTATCTCCGAACACTTATGGACTGGAAGAATCGAGCACTGGGCCAGGATTAGAGAAAATTTACGAACTATGCGCTTATAAGTTCCTAACACCTTGCACTTATCACTGGGTCTTGTTATATCTCTTCTTAAAACAAATAACAACATCTTTCAAAAATGACAATTGAATTTGGAAAAAAAAAAACCATTATTCAGCAATATGTTTCATCACAATGGCATGGCCTCAGTGATCGTATCTTTCATATTGCATGGCCAAACTGCACAAGGAAGAGGCCGGGAGTGTGCAGGTATTTCGTTGATTACGTGACTTTATGCCTTGAATACCAGAAACAACCGCTTTTTGCTGATTTTTCTTTTTTTCTTTTTTTCCTTTTGTTTATCTCAGCTGTTTGTCATGAAGTAAATTGAGCCCCTCTCAAGTGTCGTTGCGTCACGTGAGAGATACACACCCTCAAACTTCCGTAAATCGGCGTTCCGTTCAAAAAAAAATAAGAATCCTAATATTTATGAAGGAACAAAGCTGAAATTATAGAAGAATGGCTGCTCTTATAAAACTAATTTACAGTCATTCGTAAATTATATGAGGAGCAATTTCAAGAAATCAACCACAGTGCATGGTAGCGAAGCTGGTCCCAAATGTTTCTGTAATATTTCTTTGGATCACTAGGTCGGCAAGCAATTCTGGGTCCTCTCCTATGATAAATCGGATGCACCAAGAAAAAATCCATATACATATGTACGAGAGCCCATCTTTTCGGCATACACATCCACTGTGAGTTTTGTGTGAATTTTGTAACCGATTAAGCTTTACTTGCTCGAGCGCTTTTTTCCAACGATGACATTGGGTAACAGACAATGATGACTTGAGAATGCCTTTTCGTGTACATGCGACCAAGCCGAAAAAAAAGTAAGAAAACTTATTATCATAGTCCAAATTCCGTCGTGGGCCCGGACTTTCGCAGGACAAAAGGCGCGTGTTGCACATGCCCGCAAACGGCCGAGAATGCGATAATGCCGTGGGTAATCAACAAATGCACAATACAAACTCATGAAAAAGCAGCGAATCAAAAGTTGAAAATGTCTGTTGTACTGTATTCATGATAAGCGAAGTTCAGTTATTGTCACAATCATGATAACTCTGCTTTTCCTGTGTTTCATGAAGTTGTGATGAAAGACCAGTCGAGACGCATATGCAGAGAGATCTGCGCTATGAAATTGGGACAGATTTGTTGTTCGCGAGAACTTAGACTTTCCCTGGGCTAATTGCCCACTTGAAGCGACTTAAATCTGAAGAGTCTATCCACGAATCCTTGAGTTTCATGCAAAATAAAGTGACATTGTCCGATTACAGCACAATGGACATTTTTTTTAGACTGGTGTTCGCGTCTTATTTGCTCCCCTCATCGTATTCCGTGGATAACCCCGGAAAACGCGAGCCGCAGCACAGGAAAATGTGGGGAAATTCTAGCACCCTCACTTTGCATAAATAAGAACAAATTGTTCACAAATTTCGATCCACTCGTAGGAATTCAAAAAGTTTGCTGAGTCCACGAAAACGCAAATACTTGAATTGAACTCTTGAAATTCAAATGTCCACCTCTAAGTCTCTTCGCTCCTTGTTAGCACCACACACCGCCCGTCGCTGGCTCTCCTCCAGCACACCATTATTTGCAGACTATGGCTTTATTGGATTGGGCCAAATGGGTCAATACATGGCAAAGCACATATACAATTCCTTGGGGCCGCTGGACAAACTCTATGTTCACGATGTAGTGCCCCAGGCCGTGTCTGCTTTCGTGGACACGGTTACCAAAGAGAACCCGAGAAATAAAAATTCTTTGAGTTCTTTATCAAGCACGGAAGAATTCGTTACAAAAGTCGACAAGCCTTTGGATTTCATCATCACCATGGTACCAGAAGGCAGGCACGTCAAATGCATTGCCGAAGAATTTGTGGATGCACACAAGAAAACCTCACCTCTGCCAACCAAGACAACCATTTTGGACTCATCCACTATCGATATTCAGACATCAGCCGAAATTCATGAATTCCTCACAAAAGAGCTTCCTGGCTTTGACTTTATCGATACACCGGTTTCCGGAGGTGTCGCTGGCGCCAGAAAAGGCACCCTTTCATTCATGCTCTCGAGAGAATCTCACCAAGATGTGTCACCTTCTTTGACAAAGTTACTTAACATGATGGGAAAGAACATTTTTTCTTGTGGTAACAAACACGGGTCGGGACTTGCCGCAAAGTTGTCCAACAACTATTTATTAGCTGTGACAAACTTGGCCGTTGCGGATTCGTTTCAATTGGCCAAAGCTTTTAATTTGAATTTACAACAGTATGCTAAGCTTGTCGCTGTCTCCACTGGTAAATCATGGGCCTCTGTTGACAATTGCCCTATTCCGGACGTGTACCCCAGAGAATCCAATATGCCAGCCGATGTCGGATACAAAGGCGGCTTCATCACTAAGTTAACGAAGAAAGATTTGGTGTTGGCCACTGGCTGCGCCGAGTCAGCCAACCGATCATTATTTTTGGGTGATGTGTCCAAGAAGTGGTACCTCAAGGCTTGTGAGCGGGAAGATTTGGCCAATCGTGACTTGGGAGTGTTGTATGAATGGCTCGGCGAGCTAAAGGAGGAAGATGGAAAACTTGTTGATACCAAAACCTCAGAAAAGTTCACTATTTAGCGAAAGCAGGATTTATATTCGATTTGATGCGTAAGCTTCGCTCAGTTTGACATCATGGGCCCTGATTCATGTTGAGTTTTGTAGGGAGCGTCTTTTGGCGAGTGGTTGAACTGATTTATTGTTGCCTTACTGCCATCAGTCTCTTCATCCAGTTGACTTTGCAGTTTGTTGACATCAGGAATGACACCAAAGCTTTTCTGGCGCAGTTTCTGGAACGCCAAAAGCGTACCACCATCATCTTCTAAGGGATCTTCTTGGTAGTGTTTACTTAGACGCGGATTTCTGAAATGCGACAACACCGGTGGGAGCCGATTGTCGTCAAATCTAGTAGACGTCACAAGATCACTCATTGACCCCATGGGATCAAACGGTCTCCCCGAATCCACCAGGAATCTAGGCTCACTTCTACTATCTGTGAGAGACAACAACGGAAGTGTTTGACCAATATCATCCTCCGGATTAACACCTCTGTAATCTATCAGCGACACGGAAGAAGAACGCGAAAGTGATGCTTGCGCCAGGCCATCTAAATCGGTGATATCGGTACTCGGGTCCTTAGCAGCATCTTCAGCTACCGAACTTCGCCGCGAGTTTGCAGCTGACAACTTATTGGTAGATTGAGAATCAAGGCCGTTTTCTTGAAGCCCAGTTTTCTTACTTGATTGCAGGGATGTACCGCTTTTCAAAGAGCTTTTCTCCGAAGATGACTTGCGGCCACGAGTCTCGAACAGCCGATTGAGCTTGCTCTTGATTCCGACGGGCCCTGGCAGCGAGCCGCGTGCAGAGGCTTCCAGTGCATCGAGTCGCAATGGAGAGAGACTCATGGCGCTTCGGCCGGGCTCGTATGCTGGCGGCAAGGTGTCTTCTGTGACACCCATGATACTGAACAGCGGTGGTTCCATGGAGGGCTCTGGTGGTCGTCCAACAGGGCTGCGTGCAGGACTCCTCACTGGGCTCATGACAGGTGATGCCACGGGGCTGAAAGCAGTAGCCTGTGGCAGACCAATAGCACTCAACACATCGTCGGTCTCTGGCTTGTAAAGGTTCAGGTCGAGATGCATGTCATAATCACGCTGGATCGGGTCGTCATTGTCCATCGAGCTGGCTATGTGCTGAAATTGAATCAGCGGCGAGAATGTTTGTTGAGCCTGAGGGTCTGGCAGGCCTCTTCTTGCTGGACTGTTCCCAAACACCGATAAGAGCGATTGACTCGTTTGCTGCGACGCGTCGATCGCAGTCACTCCAGGCAGCATTGGCGGAAGTTGCGTGTATTCCGGCAAGAACTCGGGCTCCATGCTGTAAACCGGAAGAAGCGTATTGTTATGTGCCGCAAGTGGCAGGAATAGATGAATCGGCGAGTCGATCAGGATCTCAAAGTGTTTTCGCTTGGCACTATTTTCCGGGTCCTGTTTCGAGATCCGAAGCGAGATCTTGATCCAATGGTTGCACTGGATATTGTCTACCGCCGTGTCGGGGTGAATCGAGTAATCAAACTTTTTGTTGACCGTTGATGGTACAAACATCTGGAACTCGAGCTCACGTGGCAACACCTCGTCGTCAGGCTCAGGGGTGGCGGCTCTTCCGCCGTTTTGCAGCAAAAGCAGCTGGTTTTTCTTGGCCTTATGCTCCAAAAGAAGATACTTTCGCGTAGGCTCGGTGCGGTGCACGGTTTTGTTGTTGCAGTAGTACTGACAGTCTTCGGTGATATAGACACGGATCCTGTGCAATGCGACTTTGCCAAAAAGGGGCACAAACTTAAGCGACATCGGCAAGTATGTGTCTAGCACGACCAGCTTGCTAGCAACCACTATTTCATAGCGTAATTGGTCTTCCCAGTCACGCTCGATGATTATAGGTTCGTTCTCCTCGACGCTGTTATCTGATGGAATCCGCACAACATCTATCGGAAGCCGTGCGGTCAAGTGCAGCTTGAATGTCGTCAGCCGCAGGATAGTGGCCTCTAAAAAGTAGTTCACACTCCCGAAATTCGCCAGAATTGTCTCTGGCGACAGCGCTGGAAGCGGGTGCTCGAAATTGTACACGTAGTCACCTGGCGGGAACTGCCCTGGCTTCACATCCACCGTTTGCAGCGAGAGAACTGCCGTCAAATCGGCAAACGAGTTGACGGGGGATAAACTATGCGTGGTCGACGTAGCCATCTTCATGAGCGACGCCGCAAACAGCCCATGAGGTGCGTGCTCGCTTGGGGCATTCCCCGTACCAATCAGCGCCGTGCTGCTGCCATTAGCCGCCGAGTACTGGGCATCTAGACTCAAATGGGAGATTTCGTCGTTTTTCCCCTCGGGAACGACAATGTCGGCGCCAAAGTTGGGCACATGCAGGTCGTGCTGGTAAAATGGCCACAGATGATTCACAAGGTCGTTTGTCTCGAAGTACGAGCTGCGCTTGGGCGGGATTCCCTCGGGCCATTCGGTCTTTTGCGTACCTTTAAAAGTGAGGGATATCTGCTTGATTTTATTCGGTTTGAGGATCCGCACAACAAGCAGGCCGCGTAGTAAGCTTGGTGGCCGGGTTTCATACTCCGCCGGCTTGAACCCTTGCACGAAAAGGTGTTTTTCGGCGGGTACTATATACACTTGGAGCGTCAGCGTCAGGATCAATGGCAGGCGGGGTAACAGCGGTAAAAGCGCCTGGTCTTCATCGTGACGGCCAGGCAGAAGCGTTAGCGAGGCCGCGGGGAATAAGGGCGACCGTGGAAGAACCATTTTATGGATGTTTATAGATGGCCAAACTGCCTTTATGGAGGGTCCAAGGTGATTTGGGGGATTCCCTAGTGTGGCTTAGGGTGCGAGTCAACGTCACAAATAAATCACCAAACCTGGATGTACTTTCCCCTGAAATTGCTTGTAGAAAGTTTATCTAGGTCTTTTATGTGAAAAACTTGTCTCAAAATCTAAAATTAATCTGATTTGTCCCGGTTTGGCCGCACTTTCGAAATGAAAAAAAAAAAAAATTATACGATTGTAGATAGGAGATGGTTGGTCGAGGCACCAGTGCGCTCTTTCGACAAGCGCGCTTCTGTGGGACTGGGAGCCACGGCCCGGCCCACTGGCCCGAGATAACACGGGCGATAACATATATATGTGGTTCAACAGATCCAGCTTTGATAAAGCCAGACTCGATAGGTATAAAAAGTATCGAATAACTGAGAAATTTGTGAAAATTGGGCTTGTTTCCGGATATTTGAGAATCACACATGCTTATCGAGATCTATAATTCTTACACCATATCGCACCCATTGTTCTCCATGTCGTATCTCAGCGGCTCAGCCCATCACTCGTGAGCACGTCAAATTCCGTTTCTTATCAGTCACGTGCGGCCGAGTCACGTGCGCGGCGCCGCACGAGCCGTTTTACCCCGAATCATGTTGAGTCTAATTCTGACTGAGTAAATACTGGATTGCAAACTTTGCCCGAATTTTTATTTAATTTTGCTTTCTTTAGCAATAATGAAGATCTAATAATATAAAAAATGTCACGTGACGGAGCTGTACAGAATATGAGGATTTGTTCTGTTTTTTTAGCGGCAAATCACTCTTTTCGATTCCTCGCAATAATTGTTTTTGCAAATCATTCTCTACTTTTGGAGAAACAGTCAAAATAAAGCTAAAGCGGAAAATTGGTGAATTTGAGGACTTGTATGCTTCTTATGTCTTAAATGTTATATAATGCGATGAACTTGACTGATTTTTTTTCTCGATTGCTGGAAACCTACATGACTCAAAGCACCAACCAAAAAAGGTTTAAGTAAGGTCACATGCATTATTTAGGATTGCGGAACTACAATTGCCTTAGATACTTCCGTACCAAAACTCTGAAAATACTCTTCGTTTTTTCATGAAATAAAAGGCATAACTCACAAGCCACAATACTTTCTGCATCTATTGTGTCTTTGTGTGTACAGTGGTGATTGTGATGGGAAGTTCACATGGTACTATGGGTTTTCAGACACTCCCTCGGCAAAGAAAACCCACAAAAAGTAAAATGAGTAGCGTATACTTGTCACGTCTTTGAAATAAATGTTCGAAATGAGCATTCCATTTTTTTCGCGTCACGAAGATCGGAAGAAAAAAATAACAACTAATAAACAAAAACCAAAAAGCTCGGACTCAATGGTTAACAGATATCACCGCATTGGACTTGAGAAGGAAGGATTTTTTTAAAGTAACTTGGATTTCACAAAAATAATGCCTTTACTTTACTTATTTGTAATGAATCTGAATGATTCAACTCCAATTGGATCGGAAGCCGGATTCAACTCGGACTCTTCGAGAAACAACTCATCACAAAACACCTTGCAAAAATTTTGAGGTGAATATATATTTTGAGTCTAGTTTAAACCTCAATGAGTATGCTCATCCTGAAAAAAACACCAAATATTCTTCTTGTTTCTATAAATCCGCGGACTCACATAGTATAGTATATGTACTGGTATGATATTCCCTGGTCACGTCCATGACTGCTGCGGTCAGTCGATAATGCAAAAGTGCAACATTTATTGCCAAGAAAATACTGCGCTAAGGTCACAAGTGTTATAAAATATTTGAATGATATTTTGTCCATTTAGTCAGGTAAAGTGGGATTTCTGAAAGGTGACTTGAGCAGGGCATTTCTTGTATCAACATGATACAATCGGCTCTCAAAATTCATGGCTCACTTACGGGCAGTGCCTTCCAAAACGAACATGCTTTGTTTTTTGGAAAGACAGATTTTTGTTTCAGTCTACTTTTTTCTTTGTGAGACAGAAAAAAGCTCGAATTGCAAAGAAAAGTATGCATGTTCATACATGACAGCACTATTTAGCTCCAGTGAAACGGGTATATATAAATGTATACATGTATATGTCTGTTTCAGAACAAAACCATCAATCCGTTTTGTTTCCAGAAATAAGCCATTAAAACAAATTCTTACTGATTCTCTGTTTCCAAAACATTCACGATCAGACTAAACATGAAACTTCTTGCAATTTACTACGCACAGGCGATCTTAAGCTTGATAGTGGCTGCCTCACTCAGTGCTGGAAAAATCAATGAAACCGATTCGAGAAAACCGATCAATTTTTCGGATTTTGAAGATGTTTACTTTTTCAAAAGCAGCTCAGATTGTCCATGTGAGCATTCGACATTGACAATGGCCGCCGAACTTCATTTTCAATTGGATATGTTTATCTCGAAGTTGAAAACATATCTTCATGCTACACACTTTGATCCCTCTGATTTCGAAAACAGTATCACGTTTTTTGAGTCGGAGCTACAATTTATCGTTATTCAAGTTGAAAATTTGCATGCCCCAACTGAAAATCTCTTGCACCAGCTAAAGTTTGCCAAATATATGTTGCATGCGATGATCTTGGCGACGGAGCAGTTGGGGCGGTTCAACAATTTGGGATTACCCGAGCACCAGCTTATCACGCATTTGCTTGAACTCAATGTTTTGATTTTCAACTGTTACAATACAAGCGGAAAGCCAGACAGGGCAGTATACGAACATCCCGGGCGAATTTTGAGTTTATGGAGTCGATTTCGATCATTACTGTCCCAATTTGAACGGCTAAAAAACGTGCCGATGAGATCACGTTTGATTTTTGAGAGCCAGCGAGCTCAAGCAAGACAGGCAATAGGATGTCTTTGGGCACAAGTCACTCTGGATTGGGAATCGCCTTTTCTAGCTCAAGAAAACTGCTTCTAGGACTGACTCATCAGTCTTGTAAGCTTACAACAAGGGTAAATACTTCAGTGAAATTCATCAAACTGATCGAATTTTAGAAATAATTCTATCACACGCTAAAGTGTTTCAAGCTTTAATGATTTAATATAGTCTATGTCTTCGAGGTTTCAAGTAACTATTATTTTTCTGAAACCAAAGACTTGGGTTTGATTTTGCAATGTCTTCTAGACTTTGCTTTACAGCCATTACTCGTTGCGTACAACCTCTTGTGAACCATATGATTTGACATAAGATCAATCATTCTATATAACGTTCACACCGTTCACTACCGCACGTAATGAGAGCAGCTTTTACTCTACTCAAGGCCAGGTCAGCCTGAAAAGGTCAGAATGTGGTCCCCCTTCCCATAGCAGAC
This sequence comes from Metschnikowia sp. AWRI3582, assembly GCA_002894445.1. Classification (NCBI taxonomy): domain Eukaryota; kingdom Fungi; phylum Ascomycota; class Pichiomycetes; order Serinales; family Metschnikowiaceae; genus Metschnikowia; species Metschnikowia sp. AWRI3582. The sequence continues at coordinate 32,590 of LPNK01000071.1, read as the reverse complement.
GCTATGAAATCGAAAGCACCTCAGAACCAACGCTAGAAGCTGTACTATTCTTCCCCACTGTGGTGAGTTGAAGTACCAGGCTCACAACGGAAAAAAGTATGTTGAGTTTGAGGTTTCTGATTCATGTCTATTAGGAGAGAATAAGAAGTGATAGAGTAATGTGAATGAAATCAAAAAAATAAATGGCCGTTTTCGAATATTGATCATTCAACCTTAGTTTCAGACAATGGAATACACATTCGCATTTCACTAAGAAAAAAGCCATGACCGTTTCACTATAAAAATTCCAATTTTCAATGAAAAGGTCATTTTTTGCATCAGCAAATTTCTTGCAAAACAGGGCTCGGCAGGATCAGTCTTTTCCAAAACCGTGCAAGTGGTGTGTGATCAGATTTCAAGATTTCAAACAACTCAAAATTACAAACAATGTCTATAGGCATAGTTTTCATGACTTACAGTCCCTAAAAAGTGGCAAGCGGGGAAAGTGGTATACCGCTTTTTCAAACCTGACTGAGACCTTACAAGCATAATCTGGGATTATAAAAGCCCGGTCTGAAGACAAGGCTGCTTGGCTGCTTCACCATTTTTTTTTAAAAAAAAAGCAAACAACGACAAAAAAGCATGCACTTCAACAAATCTATTTTGATCAGCGCGTTTTGGTGCGGTGTCATGGCCACTGACCTTTCTGTTGGAAACAACTACAGAAGGCCCTTTGAAGACTCTGTTCTGATCCCGGTCGAGAATAAGAGTATTGGTTTTGAGAGCGTCCTAGCACCACGAGTTCGAAGAAACACGATGGAAGCAGAAAACCTTGAGAAGTTAATAAACAGATTTATCGGGCAGTTGAAAAGCTACATTCACACAACGTTTTTTGATTCTCACTTGTTTGGGAGCCAAATCGATATTCTCTCTTCAGATTTGAGTGAGATTTCCCGCCAAGTGAAAGAATTGTATCCGAAAGAACAAGAGCTTCTGGCGCAGCTTCAATTCGCCGAGCACATGTTCCAAATTATGGAGTATTCTGCCGACCAGATGGAGCTCTTCAATCAAATGGGTCGGCCCGATCAAGCACTAATCAATAAGATGTTTGAGTTCAATGTTTTGGTGTTCAAATTGTACAATACGCACGGCATCCTTGATTACCTGGTACATGAACCCGCCGTAAAAGTCCTACAGTTATGGAGACAAGTCCGCTCCTTGGAGGCCAAATTTGGGCTCTTGAATAAAGTCCCAACTCTCTCGCGTCGGTGTTTTGAGAGACAACTAGCTCAAGCAAAAGATGCTATCATACGCCTTTGGGCTCAGGTTTCCAAAAACGAAGAGATTCCCGTCCATGGAAATGCAAACTGTTTTTGAATCTGGTTCCGGGAAGAACAGACTTGAAGCGGCTTGATCACGCACTTTACGAAACAGGTTGTTATGAATGTGAAGTGAAAGTGAGTGAGCACTAAGATTGTATAAAGCAATAGACTAGGCTATATTTTTTTTTTAAAAAATTCTGAGTAAGCGAGTAAACCTGGCTCAAATTTCAAGCAGCTCTATTTTGGAGTATATATATTTCAAATCAGAGTCATTGGAGAACAATTGTAATGATTGAGATGCTAGCCACCGCAAGCTTGAAAAAATTGGCCCGCTTGAGAGGGTACAACATCAGACATTATCGTGGCGGCCAAATTTGATTCTTTGATGGCGTATCTGCAATAATACGTGGAGGCACGACTTCATTTAACCTGATGTTTTATAAGTTATTGGCTCCATAAGAGCGCTGAGCCGTTGAGTGTTTGAGAAATATGATTATTGATGTGCTAATGCTAGCTCGAGACACGAATATGCATGATTTCTGTGACTCGTGACTCATATGTGCAGATAGAAGCACTTGAAATCGATTTGTCACTCTTCAAGAAACCTTTGAGGAAAGGTTTGTCACGTGATGGTGGCTCTTCAATTCTATATGTATTTCGTTTTTACAGTAAGACATCCAGTTAACCAACCGCCGGTCAATTAGGTCTAGTTTACGATTTGATGAAAAGTTCTATCAGCGGTGTATCTGCCTTTGATTCTTCTCATTGAAATAATGACACTGAATATAAGACGAATTCTGGTTTATGTAAGGGGGCATAACCCGGCATCCGCTCACGTGATGCTACTGTAGTCACGTGATGCTCGTGAGCGCTAATAACTGGATACGTCCAATGAGAGAGATTGGACACACCAACTCATTCAGAGGTTACGCCTAGAGCAGTCCATACATCTTATCATAGGTGGGTAAGGTATCCCCTTGCCCAGCGTATCCCATGGTAAGGATTAACTCCTTATAGTTTATCAGATGTAGCTGATGGCTCCTCTACTTAAGACTAATAAAAAACATTCTAACTCCCAGTCAGAAGATTTCACGAACAAAATTGGCCTAGACTCTTTTGAACCCTGACAGAGTAAGCCATGAGAATCTCCAGAATCAACTTTCACTATTTCTTTTAAAAAAAGCTGTCTCACTAGACTGACTTCGACGGTCCTGCAGGGTTAATGTACGATGCATCAACTTGAGCACCGTTGCAGCTTATAACGATATAATTTCCTGCATATAAGTGCTTGCGTCGTGTGCCGTCGCTCGAGTGAGTTTTCGCCGGCCCTGCATTGCCGGGTACATGTAATACAACGTTCCATTCTCTCCTAGTGAAACGCTAAGCGCCGCAACCCGTTCAGATAATTTTTAATCAGCCGCTTTTTAAATCCAACTTTCCATTGATGTCCTCAACAAGCCGCGAGCGTGACTTTATTGACTCCAGTCTTCCTAATGATGAAAACCGGAGAACCAGCACTGGCGAAATCGTTGCAGCCGAGCCTGTAGCTGTAAATAGCTCGTTAGTTTATTCTCATGCTCCCCATCAGGTTCTTGGCGCCCTACTGGTCATGGAAAATGTTCCTTCGGTCTTGGTGAACAACAATATAGCCCCTGTGAATGAGCCTGCAGTACCTTCTGACAATATCATTGATCAAGCACTTTTGGTGGATTTGAAGAAAGAGTCGCCCTGGATAGCACAGGGCGCACCTGATGCCCCAAAATTCATAGCGGCATATTATGCGTCTTCTCTTTGGGAACAATGGACGCCTCCAAGTCACGATGATTGGCTTCCTGAGAAATTCCACTATGAAAAGGCTCACATGATCCCCGAGCTATACTTCATTTTCCGAGAGAAGTTTGCCTCGCAGGGAGAAATTCACTTTGAGTACATAAAGAGGTCGCTTGATGGATTCAAGAAGTGTTTCCATGGATCCGAGGAGCACATCAATTCTATCATTTGTGGGTTGAACATGCAATTTGACTTATCTTTCCGCCTGTGCATCGATAAATCGGATGAGTTCATCAAGACCGCTCTCGGCAACCCAGGCAAGTATGACGTGGAGCAGAGCACCATTCCTGAGGTCCTCAAGTTCTATCTGCCCATGAAGGCGTACGCTCATGACAACGAATTGATGCGTAGAGCAATTGGTGGCGACGTGGAGCCATTGGTCGTGGCCATGCAAGCCTCCAAGCGGTCATATCACGATATCTGGAATCACATTTGCTCCTTGTTACTTGCCATTGACCGGGATCCTACCGAATTGGTAACGTTCGAGAGGTTAATGGAGCGGTATAGGTCCAGATCAATCAGTGTAAAGATTGACTTGAGGCATTTTGTTGCTGCCCTTCTGGAGCATAATTTTTTTGGGAAAACCTTTCGTAAGCCTCCACCCACCAAGCCTGGCAATTCCTCTGAGCAACCGATTATCGATAAATCTTCGCAAAAAAACGGCGGCAATTCCAATGAGCATCCGACTATCAATAAGCCTTTTCAATCTGGCCAGTCTGGTAAAAAAACAGCTTCCAAGGTAGGAAAACCCACCAAGTTCAAGCCCAATGGCGAGCCGTTCTTGCCTCGAAAAGAGTACGTAAAGAAAATGCGGGAGGAACGCATGAAGAAACTTAGTGAGGAACGCATGAATGAGGGTTCGATCAAAAACGAGGGTGAAGGGCATTAGAACAAAGCTTGGTCAAAGATTCGTGCCATTCTTCATCAAGCCTTCTCGCCCAAGGTCCTATGCACTCTTGTGAATGAGAGCTTTAGTTTCACCGCTAAATTGTTTTTCCTTTTTTTTTTGCCTGCTTGAGGTTTTGGCGCAGTCTATAATCTCGCAGCCAGTACTCGATTTGTACCTCCCTATCAGTGAAGCTTTCGTCTAAAAGCAGAAAATAGGACTCTTTGGCGGCCACCTGGGATAGACTCTTAAGTATCATGAGCCAGGTTGCTAACAACACGCAGCTAGAAAACAATTGCCGGAGCATCTTCATCGTCCTCGTTATGCACCAGAAGATCGTATTTCTCGAAATGACTCTCGTCGAAAGTGCTTTGCATAGAAGGACCGATTCCATATTTTCTTTGGGTGATCCCAATAATCGCAAGCCAAGACTGATCTTTGCCAAAAGCTTCATCAAACTCACTCAAAATCGCTTTGAACTGGATCCTGTCCACAACCTGCATGCCCAGTGCATCCATCACATAGTCTTCCGGCAAGGTCTCGAGCTGGAGTTTCAAAATACGGAAAAGCGCCTGAGAAAACACGTGATTTGACCTTAAGTGATGTTTGCTCTTCAGAACCAACGCAAGAAGACACATCCACTGTGTGCAGGAGCATAAATTGCACAACACCACGAAATGTACAAACGAAATCTGTATTTCGGCAAGCAACAACTCCACATCGTGCCCGAATAACTCCTCAAGGTACCATGATCTGTCAAGTAAATCTTTTGTAAGTTGTTCACCTACTGCATCGCCTCGTTTCTTATGTGGCTCGATGATCGTATACTTCAACTCATCGTGAGACTGGTCAGTCACCGAGATATCCAGTTTTTTGCTCTTCAAAACGTCCAAAAGTACCATATTTTCCTCTGCCAGAGGCGTGGCCGTGGTAATAGCCTGTGTCAGCGTCGGTAGGTATTCTCCAAGGGCTTCGGAGTCGATATGCAGGCTGAGAATACTCCATTTTTCCGTGTTTTCCGGGTAACTCACCATGTATTGGTATATGTTTCCAAGGCTCGCATCACTCGCGTCGACAGTTCTGAATTGAGCTTCCTCATCGGCCCACTTTACACTTAAGACGCCACCTGCGTCTATCAGGAACCACCATGCGTATCTCATTGATACCCCATCGTCTACAGAAGAGGAGTAGTGGAGAAGATGGTATCCTGCAGGTATGAGTTTTATCCCCTTTAGGAAATTTTGTACGGTGAAGAATTGTGTATCGATGCCCAAAACGGCGTTTGCCCCGAGCGTCTCGACATCTTTGATGATAAGCGTTCCCAAAGGTGGTCCACTCATGAAAGAACTGGACTTGTAAAAAGGGCATTATGGGCGCGCGCGATCACGTCTTGAAGATATGCGCACGTGACTAGCCTCGTTTAGGGATATCAATGAAACGGAATCATTTAATCATTTAAAAGATTCTAGATTCTTCTTTGGGTCAATTTTTATCATGAACTTGAGATTTCTTGCGCAAGAGCTTTATTGATAGACCTGGGTTGAGTCATTATCCTGACTTATCTGGATTCTCAATTCGCAGTGAGATGAAGAATCGTGTGGTGATTCCCCAGCGCATGTCTGCACGAGGTCATGCCTTTCGGTCATGTCATCAAAACCACTGTTGAAATGCAGCCATGTACCTCTCAATTATTTCGCCACAATGACTTATACACGTAGAAACCGCTCTTCGCTCTCGTCGTCGTCGATCTCAAACTCGGCTCCAACTGCCGCGTCACGTAGCAGTTCTTGTAGTTCATGAAAGCCCAGATGAATCAAGCGGGCCAACATGAATCGGTCAATGAAGCCACAAGAACGGCCATCGATATCACTTATCACAAGCGAGTTAAGGTGGAGTCTTTCGAACAATTCAATCACCTGTTTCAACGATGCTGTCTGTTTTACGATCGTGATAGGAGGCTCAATTTTCACATCGATCAAGTACACTTTTTCAGGACTTGCCGCCAACAGCTGTTCATATTGATACTGTTCCTGTAACAAGAGCAGCGGCACTTTTGTCTGGAAACAGAGCTGCACCTCTGATGGCTGCACATTCCCAATCGATTCGAGTATCAGACGGTATATGGTCCTCTTCGGCAAATATCCTAAATTGCTAGGCTCCGCTTCGCTGGCAACAAGAGGGTAGCCCTCGTGATTATCATCTGCTAAAAACGCGTATAGCTCTGTGAGGACATATGGTTTTTTCGGAAAAAGCACGAAATGGCGTGTTTTCGCGAGCGGTACCATGACAGCCAGAATCGCCACATCGGGAAGACGGGAACGGAAACGAGACGAAATGCTGCCAAAATTGCACAATCCGTCTCCTTTCCCCAGGTTGGGCTGGGCCGGGTCAGCGGAGCCGTTCACATTGAATTCGTGGCTGAGCCTAGAGTCATAGATATTCTCCTCACACAAATAGTCGTTGACGAATTTAGACGCCATCACCGCAACCATTATAGGGAGCACATATGTGACTGCGCCCGTGAGCTCGAATATGATTACAACCACTGAAAGCGTGAGCTTCGTAATGCCCGTGACAAACGCAGCCGAACCAACTACGGCATATGATGAAGGGGACACAATGCACGATTTGGCTGTACAGGTGGAAAATGACCCGACTCGGTCTTGAATGAGTTGTGAGAGAATCCCAACAAGCCGCCCAAGCGTGCCACCGAGCACGAACGATGGCATAAGCACACCTCCGGGAAGCAGGAGGCCATAACTATATGCCAGAAGAATAAAGCCTTGAATGAAGATAAAACTCAATTTGAGTATGGTGATCAGTGTAGAGGACCCACACATGAAATTGGCAGAATTCGTGTCGGCGGCTGTTTCAGGGCAATCCGTGAATAAGAGCTTGAGGAGCGCGCTAAGGGGCAACTTCGTCATCAGCAAGGGAAACGTCAAAAGTGCTGTGAAAAYCGCCACAAGCAATATTTCGATATATGGGCCCTTGTTTTCGGCCGTGCGGAAACTTGAAGTCAATTTCGACCAGATCCGGCGTTTCCAGCGTTTATCGGCAAAATAAAGGTACGTTTTTGTGTACACGTGACCGTAAATGCCGCCCAATGCACCTAACAAAATGAAAGGAAGCGTTTCGAGGAAAAGCCAGCTGAAATTGCCAAACAGAACGTCGAATAGTGCTTCCTCAACAAACTGCTTGCCATCTGTAAACACTTTGAAGCCATACAAAGCTACCAATGCGATTGTGGCTGATACAAAAGAGTTCCACATGAGCTTAGTTGGCATGAAGTACGATGGTAGAAGTTCCACCACAAAGAGTACACCTCCCACGGGCGAATTGAACGCCACRGCTATCCCGGCGGCTACTGCAGCACTAAGGAGTTCACGCCGAAGACCTTCGGACCGTTTTTTGCCGTAAACTTTCTCGAAAAGAACTGTCAAAACGCAGCAAGCTATGTGCACGAGCGGACCCTCTTTGCCTAGCCAGAACCCGGAGCTCACGACCAACACCAATCCGGCGATTTTGTACAAAAGCATCAGCGGGCCCAAGTACTCGTCCATATAATAGTTGAACCCCGCAATTATGAGCTTGATTTCAGGGATTCCACTCTGCTTGTTGAGCGGTGCCCTTTTGAACGTGATCACGCCCGCCAGAAGCGCTAGAAGACATACGAAAACCACATAAATCGGGAAATCGATCAAGCCCAGCAGTRGCGCTGAGTCGCTCCCCAAAATCACGCCCAGCCAGTCGTGCCATGAATTGGCAGGACACGTCAGGTATGGGTTTAAGAGCGACCAGCGCTCTAATTTGGACAAACATAAGCCTTTTTTGAAATCGTGGAGCCACACTGCAGCCAAGTCCACAAACACAGCAGTATACCCCACCGCAAGCGACATTCCTACCAAAACGGTCCATTTCTTCAGGGCGGAATGACCATTCTGTGTGCTCAGTTCCTTCATCCAGTCGAGATACGTATTGTTCTCGTAGGTGTCTTGCAAAACCCAGTCCTCGCGGCCGGTGCTCACGCGGTCTACGGGCTGCAGATACTTTACTGTGGGCATGACCTATTGGGAATGATAAGCAAGAAATTTCCGGTTGTTTTTAGTGGGTGAAATTGGATGGACCATGAACACTAGCTCGAATAGAGTACACTTATCATTCTCAGCCAGGCTCATGTACCAATTGCGCGAAGCCCACATGCAGTGCCAGCCGGCAGAAATGGGTGCAAAAAAAAGAATAAAAGCATATTTCATGGTTTATAAACATTACAGGAGGATGTGGTAGTTTTGAATTTGTGTGTATCCGAAATAGAGGTTTTTTCAGGCTTCTCTAAAAATCATAACTTGTCACTTTTGTTCAGCTGGGTTGCAAAGATTACCCTTCTGCTGGCCCCTTGTTCATTCTGACAGGAATACTTCGAGAGATTTCGGAGAGTGACTGTGTGCGGGAATTATACAGCACCATTGAGCGGTGCATTTAACAGAAAAATGGTGATTTCAGCGTCCTGCTAATGAGCCCTAAATGTTTTTTTGTTTTCAACCTTTTTAAAAAGGATGGTATTCTGGGCTTGGCACGCCCTCTAATGTCGACCATTTTATGGACGTGTTTATGAGTCAGTAAGAGCTGAACCCCAAAAGCTCTTGTAAAGCATTTCATAAATTGTCGTGTATTTTACTTTGATTCTTAAATGCTAGTTTATTAAATTACCTTATCTCAACGCACAACATACGCGAAGTACTGGACGTACATCATGCCGTCCTCAACCAAGAATCTACCCTTGCCAATAATGTTCTCCCTCTCAAGCCACTTCAAATGCTCTGGAATGGGCCCGGTGAAGGAAAATCTTGGACTGTTTGAGATGTAACTCTCCTCGAAAGAATGAGATACTGCCTGGCCCGAGAGCACGGCGTCCAAACCGGGCAGGGAGTGGAATAAGCCAAAAGCATCGATTCTGACATCGGTCCCTTCGCTGGTCTTGCCGTGAGCATGCGCATCCAAAACAGTATATCCTTTCTCAATGTGGGTGGTAATGTTGTCATAGCCTTTCAAATCGTTCAAGTTCAAAGTGAAACCAAGCTCATTTTCTATGGTAGACGCTGTGCCCGTAGAAACAATTGCCATGCTTGACACGGTTTTTTTCGACTCGTCGGTGAATAATACCTGTGGTGCACCTTCAAGCTGAAGCTTCATGGAGAACACGGGCACAAGTTTGGGTGTGGGAGGAACGGAGCTCATTTTTTGATATTTGTGGATTCTGGTGAAAAATAGAAATTGTATAAAAAATGAATTTTCGAAGAAAAGATACAGGTATTTATATATATGGCTCGTCGAGCAGGCCGTTTATGGGCTCCACAACCAGATGATTCATTTCTAATTTACGCGGCATTTACGTCGATGCGACGAGTGCCTCGCATATTACCTTGCGTCGGGGCGTCAGCAACGCGAAATACGAAAATCATTGTTCTCAGATTTGTCTGGACGAAACTTTCGTGATTTTGTCATCAGCTTCGCAGATTTTTATATTTCAAGCTTATTGATTCAGAATAGAAAGATTTGCAATTCACTTGGGAAAAACTTTCCATGAGCAAGAGACGCTTGCAGAAAGTGACTCTCGTAAAGAGCTAGGGCGGCGAATAAAGCCGCACCAGAGACTTCTGCAGGACTGGCTTGGTGGCGAGCCGAGCTGAGCTGGTCCAGAATCATTTTCTTCTTACTATTCGATGAACGTGACAACAAACGAAGCGGAGAAAATCCGTCCTCTGATGTCTTACTTTTGATTGCATAACACAACACGCAGCATGGTCACGTTGAAGACAAAGCGAGTAGGCAAAAAAACAATTGTTACTTCGTAAAGAATATTAGTCTATCTCATGCAACAACTCCGGGACTAAACCCGAATCTTCGTAACGTTTCTTAAGCGTGCTGAGATTTGTCTATTTTCTACAGAATGCAATGTATCAAGCATGAATCTCCAAAACGTGATCATTCTCATCCCGAAAACGCTTGGCACACTCAGGCGTGACACATATTGCAGTATGCACAGCGGCTAAACACGTCGACGCTTTTCTGTAAATACAACGCGATATACCCACCGGGCAATCGGGCTCAAATTTGCCAAATCTGATTACAATCCAAAACTCTCAAGGATTCATCAGTCGTCAAAAAGAAATGATTTTGGGATAACAATTGAGCCCCTCTACTCAAAAACTTTCAGCTCGTGCCAATGTCTCGAATCACATTAACACGATGCACTGTCACCGAGATTGCCATCTCCCTGTGAAGAACATATTTGCAAGCGTTTAAGCGCAGAACGCCTGCGACAAATCGCATGAGAATCTTGAAACAATGGTCTCACAAGCGTCGCTATAAGTCGCTTGACGCTTTGAAAGAGCTTAGACTGAAGTAGGTCATGTGACCATGCACATCGTCATTCCAAGCTGTTGATTCAGATATGTTCTTCAAAACTCTGAAAGCAACAAGATTTTTTTCCCAAGTATTCATGCACCAATTTCTGTGTTTGGTTTCGATGCTCAACATTTTTGGCAAATGTACAATGTTAATACTTTGATTACAAGCACAAAAAGCCTAATCTCATCAGTATGGTTTGGCAGTTTACGTGCTTGGTACATCATGAGCTAGCCAGGTGCCGGGTTGTTAGTATTATTCGCTTGTTGGGCTCATTTGCTTGCTCGATTCGTTACTATGTGATGGCCAAGACTATAATATGCCAAGACTGAAATCTGAATATTGAAGTCTTCAGAAAGAGAAGCATCTTTAAAGAAAGATGGCGGGGCGTGGAACTGATTCCTGCGACAATGTGACTATCTTGGGTGAGGTCAAAAGATGGCCTTGCTTTGTTGTGCTTTGCGACTTTTTGCTACCTTTAAAAAATCGAGACGTTTGTGCAATTTTGCAAGAATCCGTGCTTATTTTAAGAAGATTGGGAAAACAACGGCTCGAAAATCGGGGGGCAAGTCTGGGTAATTTAAGCTCGGGATTATCATTCACTGTGACTCACGTTTAGAGTTTGTGATGAGAGAAATTGGGTTAGAAACGGATATTGTTCGAGAGGCCTGTTCCCAGTGTGAATCCGCACAATCTGTATCTCTGGAATCAACGTTAGGCATACGCTTATGTTGAGGAAGGCCAGATGCAGCGAGCACGAAAGGGTGGAAATTTTTGTCTTGAATACTTGTGGAGAATGCTCTAATAAAGCGTCACAAAACAAAATTTTGCCGAAGAATTATTCGACGGTGAACGAAGTCGCCTAATATATGTATCAATACAAGGCTGCCGTTCTTGTGTTCGATAAGTCGAAAGATTCGCAGCCAGACGCCCGTGCAAGTATGGTCGTTAACAAATCTGCCTATTGTGTGCAGGTTTGTCGGGATTATGAAACTAAAGCTCGGACTTCAAGCGTAATTCGATAGCTGCCAAATATGGAGACAATCGATACTAGAAGCGTGCCCTTTTTGAAGCCAACCGAAGACTATTAGGACTTGCAGTATTGACTGCTGCAGTGACGAGATCTGCAGGAGATTACCATGCACAACATTGTCACCCATGAACTTTGGGATAGGAGTCTCAGCCAGCTTCTGGCTCGTTCGCTATGTATGAGTTAAATGAATCGACTCGTGACAATTCTTTTGATTATTTTGAATGAAATGCATAAATTGTCTTCTAATATTTGGGGGTGCTTTACTCGTGTGCAACTCAATATGCCCTTGAGTATGCAGGCTCTGGGTCCTGGGTCACGACTTTAAGAGCCTTATATCTTTTGAGAAAAGAAATAAAATTGTATGTATTTTATTCTTTTTCTCCACGTTGCCTTCGAGATAGAACTGGCCGAAAGAAAATGTGGGATGTCTCTTTTGTTTGGTTGCATACTGGCGTGTTAGCACATTGCGGCTCCTGTCTCCTTAAGGTCGTCAAGTGTTAACACCTTCTAAGAGCAAAAGACCCCACTCTTTATTGCTAAAAAGGGCTCAAAGATCCTTGAGAAAAAGTTGCTCTTGCATTCAAAATGCATTTATGAGATACACTATTCAAGCCCGGAGATTCAAGTGTGAAGATTCTGTGCTCGTTTTTTAACTAAGGATTTCGGTATGTATAAAAAAAACTTGAGCGACTTGACAAAAGAGAATATTTTCCAAACACAAAGCCATTCTACAGGGCAATTTAAGACTCGAAACAATGAATTTGTGCAGCATATTCGGGTCGTAGTGCTAGCCGCCGAGCCAGCGATTTGCAGCGCTTCAAACATGCACTCCCAACTGCGCGTAGAAATACACCACCGAAAAAAACACCAAGACAGGTTAAAGGCTGGAAGACGTCAAGTACAGGCCATCAGCACAACGAGAGTCAATTGCCGATCAACAGTTATTTTAACACATTTGCCTGAATTCCAGTAACACCTGGCACTCCTGACACTTTTGGAAAAATAGCATCTCGTCTCCCAGGACCTATTACGCTAGACGAACCAATCCATGTCTTTTCTTGGAAACACAGCATCCCAGACCAGCGCGGCGACGGGCCAGGAGTTGGTCAACGACATTACCGTGAACAATGGACCCGAAGACACTGTCACCGATCTTGCGTTCTCGCCGCAGCAGGACCTTCTTGCTGTCTCCAGTTGGGATAAGAAAGTTCGCATCTACGAGATCGACCCCAATTCGGGCCAGAGCCAGGGCCGGGCGCTTTTCGAGCACGACGGCCCCGTATTCAGCGCTCGCTGGACCGCTGATGGTGCGCGTGTTGCCAGTGGTGGAGCCGATAAGCAGGTAAAACTCTTTGACTTGGCGCTGCAGCAACTGCAGCAGATCGGTGTGCACGACGCGCCCGTGCGCTGCGTGAGGAGCGTTCTTTGTGGGCCCACAAATACCGAGGTGATTGTTTCGGGCTCTTGGGACAAAACTTTGAAGTATTGGGACATGCGCTCGCCACAGCCGGTGCTGGTGATCAATCTCCCGGAGAAAGTGTATTGCATGGACTCATCGCAGAAGCTCTTGGTCGTGGGCTGCGCAGAGCGCCACTTGGCCATCATCGATTTGACTAACCCACAACAAATCTTCAAATCTGCCATGTCGCCACTCAAATACCAGACTCGAGCCATCGCATGTTATCCGCAAGGAAACGGATACGCAATTGCGTCGATCGAAGCACGCTGTGCCATCCAGTACATTGATGACGCTGAACAGCAGAAATCAGGATTCTCCTTCCGCTGCCACCGCAAGGCGGCCAACGGCGCCAATCCGCCTCGCACGACCACGGTCGGGAATAGCGAAACACACCTCTACACGGTGAACGCAATCTCGTTCCACCCAGTGCATGGCACATTCTCCACTGCGGGCTCCGACGGCACGTTTTGTTTCTGGGACAAAGACGCAAAGCAGCGCTTGAAGAACTTCCCCAACGTAGGCGCGCCAATCACCGCCACGGCATTCAACAGAAACGGCAATATATTTGCTTACGCTAGAGGCTACGACTGGGCTCAGGGCTATCAGGGCAACAGGCCAGACTTTCCAACTGATGTGAAGTTGCACCCACTGAAAGATGAGGAGATCAAGCAGAAGAAAAAGACGCGATAGATGATTTGTGGTGAAAAGACAGAGTTTGCAGATACAAGGCACATAATTTGGTGAGACTAGAGGACGATATGACAACTCGAGCGAATAGAGAATAAAAAAGGGGGGCATCTTTTCGCCTTTGAGCGTCGGTGTGAAAGAATTTACTCCTGGTCGCCGCTCTACGAAGAGTGATTTTCGGTGAATGTGAGCTACGGAGCCGGCATTCCAGGCTGTACATAAAAAATGACAACAAAGAAATCAGTAAAAAAAACTGCAAACAAAGAATCCATTACAAGCCTCCAGAACCTGGTAACACACGCCACCCGGCTCGGAGATCTGAACGTTTAGACCGGGCAAAAACAAGAAAGCTCATTTGACTTGCCTACCCTGTCTATATGCAGATTCACCACCAGGGTCGGAAAAGAAAGAGCAAGTGCGTGCGGGCCGAAAAAGTAACGAGCCGCGGGTTTTGACAAAAACACGTTGAGCACCCGCCGCGCACACCCGTGCCTCCCGATGATAACCGGTGAAGTAACCATTCATCAGCGAGCGAATTCGGCACCGGGTCAAATTTTCATATAAACCCGTTTCTCACCGCACAGACTCTATTCTGTTATAACCACCCCGGATCCAGTTCAAATTTTCGGGCCTGAGTGAAGAATCAAAAAAGATCAAAAATCATTCTACTCAAAAAAAAAAAATTTGACCAAATCAAAACGTTATGAATGCCAAAATGATCTGTGCCCCACGTACACTCGTCTCGGAGCCGTTTGCAAGCCAAATGGAGACGATCGAAAAGGCCTTAATCGAAGTTCAAAGTCAACCGCTACCATATTACGGCCGCCGTGGCACCAACGCCAATAATAATGCCAGAAGTCCGGCAAATAACCAGGCTTCTGTCAACACAGGGCTTGCTTCAGGGCAGGGTCCTCATAACCACCCCCATAACCCCACGAAACCGGGTCAGGGGGGAAACTTCGTTCAAAACAACAAGTACGGATACTACCTGGCGCAGCCGCTGACGCAGTCTTTTAATCAGACACAAAACATGCCTTCGTTGGACTTTTACGCGACTAATTACCGCAACCAGGCGCTGTTTGGGCCTAGACACCCGTCCGTAGGCCACCAAAACAGCCCTGGGCTCGGCGGTGGTGCTAGCATGAACAATTTTGTCGCGCCTCTGAATTTGCACTCTTCGGTGGGCGTCACGCCGCATATCCCACAGGTTTTCAATGACGAAAAAGTGTATTCTGCGCCCCACTTGGGCGTAAGTACAGGCGAGTCCCCGCTGTTGATGGACGCGTCGAAACAGGGCGAATTCTCGACGTTCGACCCTTTTGGTAACGATCTCGCCGGTTACGGCACGCAAAGCCAGCTATTCCTGCCGATGTTCAGTTCCTCCAGCAACATCATGAACACTAATTATGCGTCTCCGCTGACAAATATTTGGGGGAACAACACCAAGTCTATGGCAGGCGATGCGGCCGTGTGGGGATAAAGCTGACTTAATTCTGGCCAGAGTGGTATGTTACAGTTCCAATTTTGTTTCTTAATGTGTCAGAAGAACATTTATGTCTGGCTGAATCTCACAATCCGTGGGAAGGTTCTGTCAACAGAAAAAAAAGGATGATTAAGGAAAAATTTCAAAAAAAAAGAGAGAGAAAGAATTGAAGGGTGATCCACCTGGCTAAGAGAGCCTGGTTGGATGTGTTTATTATAGTGGGGGAATGTTTGTTTAGAAGTGTTTTATGTGTTTTCGGTCTGGGGAAATCTCGCACAGGCGTGCCGCTCGGGCACTGGTCGTTCGTTTACAAAAAAAGAAAATTGCCTGGGGTGTGATTTCCGTTAGTTATGGTCGGGTCTGGTATGGTATGTACACGGTTGTATGTAACTTAAAATGGATTATTATAATTAAGGTCGTCGGGCCGGTTCCGCGGGTCGGCTCAGGGCGCGGCAATTGCCGACCGAATGAGCGAAAGAAAAAAAAAAGGGTGCCGGCCCAAACGAAATAATGAAGCTTAAATTACTAGAAAGGGGTCAACAATGGAGTCGCTTGTGCACTTGATAATGGGCGAAACGCCGTAAATCACAAACTAGACCATGAATGAACAATAGGGGCTTAAAAAAATAAGCATTATGAAAGTATAATAAGCCACACTCCTCATTCCATGGTCTGCCTCGGTAGAGGTAGAGAGGTGCGGAGCCCGTACATCGGTGACCAGATTTGCTTCGATGACGGAGCTTCCATCATGCCACACGAAAAAAAAAAAAAAAGAAAAGGATAAAATGACGCATTCACTTAACCCCGATGCCGCACGGCTGGAAAGAATCCGGAATCCTGTCAAGAAAGATTCCCATTCATAGACAAATCTAATTAATGTTCAAAGGACTCACGTGATAGTAGTGAATATGGTTATGAGCCAGAAAACTCTCTCAAGCTCAAGTTTGAGTGATTGGACAAAAAATTGAAGAGTTTTATACGACCACATCATGTAAACCTTCCTTGTATAATCCATACATGTGATTTTTGGTTCTTTTTCGAGAACCTTTTGTTGTTCTCTGCCAATGAGAGATTCTGCCGGTTGCGGAAAGCAGAGGCACGGGGGCGGAAAAAAAAAATTACTTGCAAGCAAGACAAAAAAAAAACGAAAAAAAAAGAAAGCAAAAAAAAAGTGTCTTAGTAAAGCGCACCCTTCTCCGCAGGCGATCTATGTAACGTCCACCTTAACTGCGACCAGAAAGTCTCAGCCTCGCAGCGAATCTCTAGAACACCCACTCGTCCTGGCGTTTACATTGAAGGTTGCTGATAAAACAATTTATAGCTGGATTTTTGTGATAAACATTATCGATATCTCAACCTGCATAGTTGAAGGTAGTCCAAAATCCACCCTCGCATAATCCAGGCTTTTTTTTTTTTCGTCGTCTCACCGGCACCCATACCCTGACTTTACCCGCTGACCGTGGTGAATTACCGCCCCAAAAAAAAGCTTTAAGTCTACGCCTACCAGCCGCCACACACATACTGAAGCATTTTCCAAGGGCTCAAAAGATACCTCTCAACGGGTTTGATAGATTTCGCCGAAAAAATTAATAAAAAAGAGCTGCAAATTGGCGCACATGAGTCATAATAGCACCCCACGCCTCAACAGCAAACGAACCCCTGGCGCCATGGCGTCTGAAACACCAGGTCATGCCAGCTTGCACTCCGAAAGCTCGCCCGCATCCTCCCAACATCCCCTGCTTCGAAATTACGCCGGATGCGGGCTCAAAGTAAGCGACCAGAACGTCACCAACGCGCGCCAGCTTTTGAACGCGTACGTGTACGAATACTTGCTCAAATCGACATTGCCCGAGACGGCAAAGCAGTTTGTCGCAGAGGCGGACGTCCCCAGTATCTCGGCTGGACAGGCACTGGCACGCACTTCGCCTCTAATGATGAACCGGCCCGAAAACAGTGTGTTCAATAAAGATAATGGTTCGGCGATGCTGAGTGGTGGCGCGCCGCTGGCAGTTGCGCAGCTCGCCGAAGAGCATAATCTCCCGGGGCTTGCTCTCAGTATGGAAGCCCCACAAGGCTTCTTGTACGAATGGTGGCAAGTTTATTGGGATGTTCACCAGGCGAAGAACAACCGTAATCGGTCCTCAGCAATGGCAGGGCAATACTACCAAATGCAGATGATGCGGCAGAGGCAAACTCAGGAGGCTTTTGGCCTAGACGTTCATGCTCAGAACCCAAACTTTACCCCTCATGCGTCGGTACTAGGCCCGGGGCAAACACCTGTGGGAATGGTGAACGCTCCACATGGTGTGCAAATGAACGGGCCTGGCATGGTAAACCCTGGCCCACAAGGGCCCATTCAGCCAAATCAGCAGCAACAGCAGCAACTTCAAAGACAAATGCAAGGTCAACAACCACCGCCGCACATGGACCCACGCCAGCAGCGATATATGATGCAAATGATGATGAAACAACAGCAGTTTCAGCAGCAACAACAACAGCAGCAGTTACATCAGCAAAGACAACAGCAGCAGCAACAACAGCCGCACCCACAACAAGGGCCCCAGGGTTTACAGCCACCAGCTAACCCACAAAATATTCAATTACAACAGCAGCAACAGACTCCGCATCAAACCCCGCTACAAACGCCGCTTCAGACCCCTCCCGTGAATCAAATACCTAGGCAGCACCCACATGGCATGGACCAGTCCTTGAACAATCTGGCGATGAAACAGCCGATGTACGTTCCACAGCCCGGCATGTCACAAGCGCAAAATCGGATTCAACAGCAGGCACAGACTCAGATGAACAATTTACGACAGCAAGCCGTTGTGGCACAACAGCAACAAGGGCCTGGTCAAGGCTCCGCTGCTGCTGCCGTGGCCGCTGTTGCTGCAGCTGCAGCTGCAGCTTCGGCAAATCCACACTCTCGTGATGCTCCCACCCCAGCAAATGTCAACGGGCAGCGCATAAACCAAGTTCGCTCGCGGCAAATGCCACTTAATATGGAAGGCATGCCATATCAAGGAAACATGCCGAATGGCGCAGCTATGTCCCCACCGTGCGTTACTGGTAACGTGATGGGTAATGGCATGCCCATGGCATCAAACGCTCAGTCAGGACGCAATTCAAACGCTTTACAAGATTACCAGATGCAACTCATGGTTTTGGAAAGGCAGAACAAGAAACGTCTCGACATTGCGCGGCTGAACGGGACGACCGAGAGTCCGGTGGCCATGCAGCAGGTGCAGCAGCCAATGCATATGAATCAGGGGCCCCCTGCCCAATCGCCGCACATGCTGAATCACGCCTCGCCCGGTGGTGTTGCGAAGCCAAAGAGAGAGCTGGTCAAGAAAGGGAAGCAACCTGCGTCAAACAATGCAATGACACCAAAATCTGCTGGCACAGAGACAGGTGCGTTGAATGGTAGGGCTTCTACACAAACAAAACGTGAACGAGAAGCGCCGCTCACACCGGCAGCAGATACTGAGGGAACCAAGAAAAAGAAGAAGCTTTCAGGCGGCGATTCCCCGAAAAAGCCGGCAAAGTCAACAGGTGCTAAACGGGAAAAGGCTACTCCAAAGATCAAGGCTGCGGACGAACCCGGGGCAGAGATTGAAAATGGGGATGTTGGCGACTCTATGAATGGCAAAATGCCTCCTCCCAGTGGGCCTTTTTTCCAGCCAACTCTTGGGAGCGTGGAAATAATTGCGGGCTCAGAAGCTGGCGCCAGCGGAAATGGAGAAGTCAATTTTTTCAATCCTGGTGGAAATTCCAGTATTGACGATATTGACTTCGACTTCAACCTGTTTTTGGACGGTGGCGATGAAGGCTTGAACGATGGGCTCTCGGGATTCAATTGGGGCAACCCGATAGAGGGAGACTAATCTCTTGAGAAACAATCTCCCCAAATGACTGAAAAAAACGCAATTTTGCTTCGCTTATGTGTCGAGTTGACCTTTTCATATTAGAGTGAAAAGATTGTTACGACTTTGATCTGGCGGATGCTATAAAAAACACCTGAGTTCAAATCCCAGAACTACGCAAGAAGACAGTTACAAAGAAAACATGCATATAATTTCGGCCAGCAAATGGTAATGTACAATACACAACCCAATTAATTTATCTCCGAGCTCTTTACCTCCTCGCTTTTGTACCAGTAATCCGTGTTGTACCATACACCAAGTAGAATCACGGCAAGGATCGCAACAAGGAGCTGAGAGCTCTCGTTCGTAGACGGAAAAACGTTCCAGCACCATTCGTGGGCAGCAAAGATTATTCCGCCAGTGAAGAAGTTACAACCTGCGGCATGAAGTATAAAGGGGAACAGCCACATGTACCATGCAAGAAACTGGTAGTGCAAAGACCTCGCAAAGAGTACACCCACGAGATTCGTCACGGAAAAAATCAACAAGATCAACTTGGGCCCCATCTCTGGCAGGAGCAACAAATTTCCCGGCGCGGCCGTGTCTGTCAAAGGGTGCAAAAGCGCGTCTTCTATCAAGGTTGTCAACGGCTTTTTGGTCAAGCGTGGCGAGACAAATCTCGTGGCGACAAACAAAAGGAGCACAGAAACATGGCCCACCAATAACGAACGCGCAAACTTATCCGAGTCAAAAACGTCTTCGGGAACAAACCGCCAGTTCACAGTCCATGTGTGAAGAAATTTGCGGGAGAAATCAAATGCTCTAGTGAGGTACATTTGACGCAAATAGCTAGCCTCTTCATCCCAGAACAATGGAAGGAGAAACCGCCATCCAATGAGGACCTGCACTAACGGGATCACCGACACCACGGCCAAACAGGATAGCATACGCTCGCCAACCAAGAAATACACCACAAGGATGAATGCAGGAAGGTACAAGAGCACATTCATCTTCACGCTGAGCGCCATGCTAAAGACGTCGGCGGCTAATGCACAGACAAGCACGCGCAACAGGGGTGAAAGCTGCTTGTGCCAGTAGGCCGCCTGCTGGAGCAAAAGAACCACACATGCAATGCCAATCGTGGTGAAACAGTCATTGAACATACGTAACACGTAGATCAGGTAGAGCCGCTTGCTGCACAAAAGCAAGTACAAGGGCCACGGCGGCACCAGTCCCAGCATCGTGTACACGGCGCACGTGACCGCCACGGTGGCTGTAAAAAGGTATCCGAACGCTAACTGTGCCAATTTCAAATCGGCGCCGCCGTCCGTGAGCCAGTACAAAAACTGGTATACCTGCACAAACCCAGCCGGATACACAATTGGGCCTGAGTCGCCAACGATCAAGGAGTAATCGAGCGCGCCGGCGTTTACGAGCTCCACCTGCTGCATGTAAGTAGAAAAGTCAATTTCCGTGTACGGCACGTGACCAATAATGAATTTACAGATAATCGAGGACACACATACGATGACGGGGACCACGACTTTTGCTGCGGCGGGTTCGTTCAAGAGCGCCACGGCGCCGTGGACGAGATCTAGCGTCACGTTTTTCACCGTGAACGGCGGGAGTTCTCTGCGCGGGGCTGCCGTCTCCGCAGTGGCTGGCCTTACGGCATTTTCCAGTTTTGGCGACAATGCTGCAATCTCCGGCTGCTCCTTATCCAGCATGACAATTTTCAAGCAGATTTGAGGCCTTTGAGGTAGACTTGCAAGGGCCCTTAATTCGGTTTGGAGTAATATTGATGAGACTTGAATCGCGAAACTGTATGGGTGTTTATGTGCAAGAATGGTCTCGGCGCTGCCGTCGGAAATGCCGCTCGTGAGCCGTACTACTAGATTTGGTGACAATAGACACGGGCGAGATGAATTAGTGATTATTGTAAAACGAAGAGAGATATGAAACGAATATCAGAAATTATGGATTAAAAGTATGATAGTTCTCTCATATAACGGAGAAAAGCGTGCCTCTCTCGAATAATATGCCTTTGTCTTCATCTACAAGCAAAAGCCTTAATGCCCTGTCCCAGTATGTATGAGGGCACATCGAAGGGATCGGCCTACTTGTTGGTCTCAAAAACAAATACAGAAAGGCGGTCAAGTAAGTGGTGGCTTTCAGAATCTGAGAGTGTCTTCATGTCAGTGGCAAGATCAAGAACGCCGCATACTTGATCAGAATGGCGGCTACAATAATCGAGTCAAATCCATGATCAGAAATTTCTAATTCGATTCAGTTTCGGCACAAAAGTTTCACAGTATCGACTAAGACATAAACGATAATGCTATCCTCGCATGTACATTTATTCCTCGATTTCAGCTATGTCATTGAAATACATGTGCTTGAACCCATCACAAGTACGCTTTAAGATTTTTCTTCTTCATGTGCCTGGTGGCCTCTTTCCTCTTTCTTCTACACTCCCGCAGGATCTCGCCCCTCACAGACCAAAACCATTCCTCGTATTCATCCTTGGCACCTTCTGCGGTAGTATCATGCGAAGCAGAATCCTCTTCTTTTTCGCCAGGAAGCTTGAATTTCTGCCCCACTGACCCGATTTTGCTGAGCTGTGTTTGAGTTTGCAAGAATGGCGAGTCAAGGTGGCTCCAAAACAACCCAAACTTTCTTTTTGCCGCCTGTTTCTGTTCTTGTTGTTCCCGCTCTTGTTCTTGCTTCAATTTGATTTGCTCGAGCAACTTCTGTCTCTCACGCTCCTCTTCTTTTTCTTTTTCTTCGTCGATATCGTCTTCCTCAACGGCCAAGCTGAACCCGGCCGGTTTCTCCAAGGCACTTTTGTTGAACAAAGATCGAAGGTTTTCCGTTGTACTGGTTGATTTCGGGGCCCCAAAAGTCGGCATCAAATTCTCCTCGTCACTTCCAGTATCATCCTTGAGGTCATTCTTTTTGTTTTCGGTCTCCGCTTTATCTTCAGAACCTTTTGATTCGTTTTCAGAACTGTCTGATTCATCGTCAGAGTCACTTTCACTATCTGAGTCACTATCTGAGTCACTATCTGAGTCACTCTCAGAATCACTGTCAGAATCACTTTCAGACCCAGACAGTTTTCCTTCATTTGATTCATCTTTTTCGCCTTTTTCGCCTTTTTCGTTGCCTTCCTTCTCGCTCACGTCCTCTTCCGATGATGACGATGATGATGATGATGACGATGACGATGACGATGACGATGACGATGAAGATGATGACGACGACGAATCAGTATCACTCTCATTCTCAGAATTCTCAGAAGACGTCAGGGATACAGATTCTTGAGCGTCATCAGACATTTCCACATCTTGCTCATCCTCCATCTCCTCTTTCGTCGAAGGCTTTTCTTCTTCAAATTCCTTGATCTTCTCAGGTGCGCCTTTTTCCACTGAGTTTTCGTTTTCTCCCACAATTTCCATCTCCGTGTCTTCATGCTCCTCGTCATACTGCGTCTTGATTGCCTCTGTAGTATACAGCTTCTGCAACGCGTCCATATCGAGCTCGTTTCCCAGGTCACTCTCGGAAAAGTACTTTTCCGGCGCTGGCCGTTCCATGCTGGCCGTGTATTCCTCGATGATCGCCAATTTCGGAAGCCCAGCGTCAGCCTCGTCATCTGAATCTTCTCCTTCGAGCGTTCCTTGAGTCTCAAAGTCGAATCTCTGCACCGTTTTGCGGCCCTTACTGTCCACCATTACATTGTCTTCATCAGATGCATCTTCAAGCTCCAACTCAGCTTTTTTGTCGAAATCGTGCGACGTGAACATCTTCGCCAAAACAGCGGCATTTTTCGCCCGCTCATCGTCCAATGGTGCACTTTCTGTTGTCTCCTTYGTAGAATYRGTCTCTGCACGACCATGACCATACTCCTCGGCTTCAGCGCCAGATATCCCGCAACTGGGCGCCACCGTGGTGTTGAACACGTGCTTTGGTGTCTCCACAATGCGCTCCACCACATGGTCGTCGCCCGAGCGCCACTGTCCGTCGACAAAACGGTATGTCAAGTCACGTGCCAGTTTCTGCTCGACGCCCCATAATTTGGTCTTGTAGCTCTTGATTTGCTTCAACTCGCCGTTGATAAGCACACGCATGGTTTGCTGTTTACGCACGAAATATGCCGTCGGCCGCGGTGTTTTGCGGATTCGGCCCTTGACAACATCTCCGTGTCCAGAAGTGCGCGAGTATTGTTGGGCAAAACTGCCTTTGGGCACCAATGTAGACCCGTAAGATTTCGGTCCAATCAAGGAGTGCGAGGGATTACTGTTCTTCGTGTTGCCGCTCATATCCTGGAACGTGTGTGCCGATTTCATGTATCCCAAAAAGGCGTTGTTGGCGCCAATTAAGCTGGTCGACAGAATCGGTGCTCCGGATAAACGATTAGCCGGCGTCGTGGTTTTTGCTTCACGGAGCCTCAACCCCCGCGTGTGAGCGATTCCGGCCTTGTTTTCGAGCACCTTGCTCGCCACAGAAGGCCGCCCATGGTCTTTTTTCCATGCCTCCATGTACAGCGATTTCGCCGCGCTGATACTGATTTTGCGGCCCATGTACAACATGCCGTTAAGCGTGGCTTTTAGCCGCTCAAACTCTTTTTCACTGAGCTCAATGTCAACATATGCAAAGTAGTGGTCGCCTAGCGCCTTGGTGTGGAATTCCAAGGGGTTTTTGATGATGCCGTATTTGGCCAATCGCGAGCTGAGCAGCGCACCGTTCTCCTTGAGTTTTGGTGAGATATTACCTATGTGCACGCGGCGGCACATCCTTGTCTGATCCAGACTCATCGTGTGAATATGGGGTTTTTTAAATGGAACGTTTAGATTGTTTGTGCAGATCACAGGCACGTTTTTTGTAGAATGATCTCTATAGTCCAGATGGATTTGAGACGGTCTTTTTTTCCGCGATGAGCGACGCGCATACATGCGATGCGTGGGACGTTAAGGCGAGTTGGGGTAAACAGTTTTCGCAGCAGGGACATGATATTCTCATGTGAGTCTGGCGCAGAATAAAGTGTTCAGAATTCGTAAGTGCTTGGCTAAAAGTGAATGAATTCTTAAAAAGTATCTCACTTTTCTGCAGCCATTGTCTGTTTACCGGGCTCATTTGATGCACGTTGGTGCAGGTTGCAGCCAAAAATTGGCGCAGGGATATGAAGAAGCATAGAGACCTCGCTGAAGTAGTGTCGGCATGAATTGAGTTTGCGAGCTTTAATTCCCCAGATGCGTTCTCAGCTATCACGTTCTTTCTGAGAAATCAAGCCAATTGATACTACGTCAGCTACCAAGAGCGATCTGTACCTTTGTTCAAGGACACCCGATTTCCTGCACACATTCGGCGAGTCATGAGTTCCATGATAAATCTGATAGACAAGTATTTTAAGAGATAATTGGCCCAAATAGGCCCCATGCAACTGTGGATGATGTTGACGAGTATTTGAAAAGCAATTCAAGGTCCTGAAACGTCGCTGGACTGCATCCGTATCTACCAGCATTTTTTGGAATCTCCAGAAGGTGGAATCAAAGCTAGTCAATTTTATGGCGTTTTCAATTCTGAGAAATATACTTCTGATAGTACTCTACTCATTCTTGTGCAAAAAATGCGGGAATGGGCATAAAATAATTGAGTCGGTGCTACTTGGGGCTAATATTCGAGATCCATAGGTACGCAATTCTGGCTTCCAACTTCATGGATTTTGCCAGATAATCCGAACACTGAACGCCAGCGTGAGATTCAGATCTACCATGCAAGTTGAAAGGACAAACAGATCTACTGTCATACACCCACCTGGGTCTCTCCGCCTCCGGCCTCAAAGATGTTTCTTGAAGGATACAGTATGTTTTCTGCCCACCTTTAGGTCATGCTTCATTCCGGGTAAACTGAAATCTGTATCATTCCAAAACCGTTTGAGCTTGCCAAGCGTGGGCCACACTAGCTTGATTCAACAATGCTTGGATTACAGTGTTCTGGCAATATATGATTCTCTCTCAGATTCCTAGTATCTTCACATGTGGATTCTCATGTGAAGATATCTATATGTTCAAATACAGTATCGGGATTTTCACAGCTCTAGTATTTTGTGAGATTCTACTAGTGCTTCAATCAGAGTTTCACATAATTCAAATCTTGATGTAATGTGATTGAGCACCTGTTCGCAGATTTCAAACACGCAAAACATCGAGCATGAATCCTGATTCAATAGATATCGACCATATAAGACATTCGGATATATGCTCCAAACCCAGTATACTCGATTCCGTTATGAATATAAGAACAATTCTCTGAAAGGTGAAGTAAAAGAATAAATCGTGAGAGTTTTCTTGGCGGAAGTGGGGGGAGTTCAATTAGGATACCGAAAGCGTAAGTAGTCGAGCATAGTTTCTTTAGATAACTACCCACTTTGGAGCGCTATTATTGAGAACAATATATTAATTATCACAAAGAATAATGAAATTGTCTCACGGTCGGGTATTTGGCTTAAACGAAGCTTATCGTGTTTACTTTTCGAGTTGCGAAAACATATTCATGGAATTGTAAACAAGAGAGAAAGTTGTCTTCAAGGTACGTAACAAACCAAATAAAGTTTAGTTCACAGTTGTGAGAGAGACTTTTTCTAAATCATGTACAAACAAAGTCCTGAAGTTCCTTTTGAATTCGAATGTCGAATGTGTTTCACACGTTCCCGACATATGGTGTTAGACTTTCAAAGCCGATTTTGAGTGTGAGTAATGCAATGAGCATGAAACTTGAGTGTCATTAGACTCTTCCTCTGGGGGTGTATATACTCACAAGGTTCGTGTGGCCACAAGACCCACCTTTTATTTGAAAGTACCGAAATTCCAGTCCTAGCAATGTGACGCTAGGGCATAGAAATTGAAGTTTATATTATCGTTTATGTAAATTAGGATAGATATGAAATCTGTGAGGTACTCATGAACATTTGAAACTTCACAAGACAAAACTCAGCGATGCTTGTTTCGTAAACACTTTGTTTCCTGAAGTATTTGCCATAAATGACAAGACTCTTGATATTTATCATATCACCGCATACCGAAGCAAGCCAACGCAGCCATTTTGATTCACCGAAACATTCGAGAAAGTTATGTCTCCAGAAAGATATCCCGTTGAGTCAACTCTTATTTTATTCGTCTCTCGTTATTGGAACAACTAAGTTGACGCCATGACTGTAAAGAGGAAGACTTGACAGTTTCTATACTAACGACTGATCCACAAGTAAGCTACTGGATTCTTAGACCTTTTCGAAAACCCAATCAGGCGAATCTACAACAATACATCACTTCGCAGATGTGAGTGATTAAATAACTTATTGGACCTGCTGGAAAACTCTATATCAATCCAGTGCCACAAGCCACGAAAAACATGAAAAAATCTCAGATTTGTCAAAAATATACATCTATGTAGCCGCCCACAAGTCACGCAAGCCCATGAGCGAGGTGACAATGCCTGCAAAGCCAATGTCGCCTTCACTGAAATGCAACACACCCAAACCATTAAGGCATATAAACATATCCAACAAATCCCATACCAACTTCCGTTTGGCGGTGAAGATTTTGTGCTCCAACGCGGCACCGGCGTCTTTCTCTTCAGTGTGTGCGAATTTCGCCGTATTGATAGAGTAAGTACGGAGCGAATGAACCACTCCAGCGGCCAACCCAACAAGCCAGCACCGAGCCAGCCAGATCGGGACCTGGGAGTACTTTTTCTTGTCGACAATACCCAACATTTTGAAAAACGTGACGGTATCCAAGGTCAAATACCCCGCATAGCCCAAATTCCGCACCACTGTCAGCAGCAGCAACACGCGGTCCATCAACTTATTGTCATACGCCTGACTTGCAGCCTGCAAATGGTTCAAAGGCTTCAAAAACCGCAACCCTTTACGAATAAACGTCGCATGCAGTTTCAAATCGGTGAATTTCTTGATGAGCTCGTGCGAAAACCCGCGTCTTTGTAAATAATACGCTAAAAACCGGGAAAGGTATGCCACCAACCGGAACGACTTTTCTCTTTTGGGTGAACTGTCCAAAAAACGGAGGAGTTTCAGCACCGTGGGGTGGTAAATCATCGTGTCGGCCACCATGGTCACAACGTATGAACTTGGTCTTTTATTTGTGTTTATGCGAATGCAAAGATGGATAAAAACGTCTTTTTTCTGGCAAAATAGTTGAAAAAGTAGGTTCTTGAAATGTTCAGAACGGTGTCGGGGTTTAGTGCACTCACTCACTCTCGCTGCTTATGCACCAAAGGAGATTATGGGGAAGTGCGCGTGCGTGTGCGCATGATTTTGTCCTTTGGGCCGAGGCTAGAGAATCGGCCCGGTTTCCCATATGCGGAATGTCGACGCGTGAATTTAGCATGCGAGATCGGACCATCGGAATGTTCGGGTGCAAGAAATTGAACTTTATGATAGTCTTTTTTCCTTGATTTTTTGCTATTTTTCATCAATGGCGGCGAAGTCTTACATAAGCTACATACCCTTCAACTTATGTTGCAAATTTGTGCTCTTGACGCCTCTGTTTGGAATCTTTCTGGTGGCGTCTTTGCTTCACAAGCTTGAATGTATCAATCCTGAAGTATTTTTTCTTTCATTCTGATACATCTGAAAAGATATACATATGCGAGCTGCTACTGATGCCGAGATTAGCGTAAAAGCTTGAAATTACAAAGGTATCTTTTTCTTAATGCAAGAATTAGAAAAAATACTAAAGCAGGCTCGGGAACATTTGGTAGTGCTTATATGATGGCTGCAAAGTTTGCCAGGTTTTAAAGAGCATGTAAGTTTTTGTGGCGAGTTAAATGTAAAACTTTGATTCGCGTGTGCTTATTTAAAAGTATTGAGTAGTGCATAGAAATTCTTGGGGTGAAAAGAAAAGCGATATCGTTCCAATTCCACGATATTTTTTTAAAAATTCATGATTCTGCCAGAGAATGCTTATGTTGAATATTGCGCGTCCAGTACAGACATGTTCGATCTAATTGATAATTGTCCTTCTCTTGCAAAGCGTCATGTACTACCAGAATTGTTTATTTTTTTGCTTTTTTTCTCCTTGAAATGAAAGAGATGTGTTATTTACCAGTGTATTCATGAGAATTTCTTGAGAAGGGGGCAAGGAGGACAAGGAGGAAGATCATTTGTAATCTCTTGTTCATGAGAAAAAAATAAGTCTACTTCAGACTCCGTGATATCAATAGTCAGTTCGTCGAATCTACAAACAACGTCCGAGAACAATTTTTCGTGTTTTTTTAGGGCTTCCAAAACCTCTCATGGTTGAAAAAGTTTCAAAAACCATCATAATTCAATTCTTTTGCTTTCTATTACCTAACTAGATGAGATCCCTCGTTGCACAGTACGAGGACCCTGGTCGCAACAAATTACATCACTCTCTACTCCATTATGTTTAACAAAAATCACGAAAATATAAGAAAAAAAACATATGATTAGAATTAAATCTTTTTAAATCTTAAAAGCTTGAAAGAAAATCAAAATTCACGCCAGATCTTGAAAATTGGAAGCCCGCCAGGAATTTCCCGATTCTCCCCCACGCTCGCGTGTGTCTGCGTGTCGCACAAGGTGCATCTTGCATGCTGCTAACATACATCGGCTACGCGATCCGCCAGGCGTGTATAAATATAACATAAACAATACAATAAGCGGCCATGACCCAGCCCGAAGACGCCACTGGAAACGAGGATAAAAGCTTTTCCGGAATTACAGGTGTCAATTATGGACACACTAACACGGCCGCGGCGCTTATTCTGCCGAAATGGCCACGAAAATCGATTTTGAAACATAAACACGGCGAAAACGCCACTGTGCCAATCACCTTTGGCCTGCTGACGGCTGAAAGCCCGCCCTTGCGGCCCCTTGATCGCCGCGTATCTTTTGCTGAGAAAGTGCAGCTCCACAAGATCGATGTGGTGCCTTTCTCGGCGCAAAACGGACAAAATCTGAGTTCTGACGGCGAAAATGGGCCTGGCGAAAGTGATAGCGATGAAGATGATGAAGATACTAGTTTTCTGGCGCTTGAAGCCGACGCTGATAAGGTTGCAACAATGCTACGAGCAAATAATGAGGGACAAGCGTCAAATTCAGGCCTGCAAACCGTTGAAAGCGACAATAATGGTGCTAATTTGAATGATTCTGTCCAATTTACAAAGGAGCCGGATTATCTGAGTCAACCTGTGACAGCTACGGGTGTGGGTCTTGCAGATGAGTCCGAAAATGCCTCAGAAGACTCGATGGAGCTCACGGGCCCGGTGCTGACAAACTTTATGTCGGAAAAGTTGGTCGAAATTAATCAAAAGGATCATACAAAAGCAGTCGATCAATCAGAGGCTCACATAATTGAGTCTGTGAGTACCAGTCACATCCCGGGTACTAATGATTTGCAGGACATACTCAAACTGCCATCTGGGGCAGTCGAGGGTTCGAATTTCCAGCTTCATCACGTGACTTCCGGGCCGGAGCAGGAAGACCACGTTGACCCGGCAATTTCAGAGTCTAACCACCCGCTTTTTGATCTTTCTGATTCACGCGGTCAAGAAGATGCAAATGCACACACTTCCGATGCAGTCTTGTACCCTCAAGCGAGCCCGGAGTTCGAATTCCAACATTTAACGGATATCGCTCACACGGACGAGAACCTGGCGCTACAGGCTCCCTCTTTGACGTCATCCGAGGATTATCTCGACGGCGAGGAGGAAATGGAGTTCACCCTGCAGGTTGCGAGATTCGACTACGAGGAATTGACGATGGAGTTGACGCTCCCGCAGCCATCGAATCTTGCAAGTTTAGATACACGAACGGCGGGGTTTGAAAGCGCAGTTGGTGTTTTTGAAACAAATGGCAATGGACTCGAGTCAAAAGACGAAATTGAAGAGGCCACAATGGAGCTTACCAAGCAAGTGATTGTAGAGGCACGTGACCCGGTGCTTGAGAATGAGGAAACGACGATGGAATTCACAAAACCTATTGAAAGTACAAATAACCTAACAATAGAAGGACCGCAAGAAATCGCTACCGTGCGCGAAACTGAGTCAGATGAGGAGACTGCAATGGAGTTGACGCAGCCTGTGAGTACAAACAGAGATATCCAATTTACCCCCAGCCAAGAGCCCCAGGCGCAAAGCACTCAAATTGAAAGTCGCGATTCACTGGTACATTTAAGGAACCAAGAAAGTGCGGAAATTTTGCAGCCCGGGAAAACGGAGATACCTGAGCAAGAGGATTTGAGTATTATTCAAGAAGAGTCAGAGACAGAGATTCAGGAAAATACTCAAAATCAGGCCGAACTGAACATTCCTGCAGAGACTGTGCAGACTCCAACTAATGAGGAATATTTGGACGATAACATTGACATAATTCCAAATGCAGACTCTCATGACACACGCGCTAAAGAGCAGGAACGTGATTCGCGCAGTTCAAGCGTTTCGTCTCTGAGCGATATCAATATTTACCCGGATTCGAATGACGAGAACGGTGCCGGAAAACATGCGCTTGGGCCTGCAATGAATCCAAGTCCAACAAAAAGGCGTAAACCGCAAAATGATGAAACAAATTCCACGCAAAAAGCTGAGGAAAGTGGAAAAAGTGAGGAAATTGTATATAACGATGACTGGAGCGTTCCTGAAATCTCGCTCCCTGGCTTCTTGGAGGAAATTGGCATCAAATTCTACGACGATCTTGAGATCGCGACAGACGTGGCCGCCCGGTATCAGCAATCCTCTTTTTATGGCGATGCCGAATACCCAAAAGAAGCTTATTATACCGCCAACATTCGGTTGCCGCTTTTGGAGGTCTATGAGCTAAGTTGCAAGGAACTTGCTGCGAAAATCGAGCAGGGAAAACGGCTTTTTGATGAAGTGAAAGAGCGTAGCCTGCAGAACAATCCGCCTTTGTTCAAGCAATATCTTTCGGCGTCGCCGTTTGAGCAGACAGCCATGCGGGCCAAATTCCACCTAATGAAGGAATATACAAAACAACAGGCGAAAGAAGTTTGGTATGAATGGCGCAAGAAACTCATCAGCAACATTCTTCAGGTCTACCAGAACAATCTCGAGGTTTTCGAAAACGACAAACTCATACTCGAATCTGGAATAGAAGAATTGGAGCTTTCGTTTGAAACGATGATCCGCGACTTGGAAACCGTCAATGCTGATGTCAGAAGATTTAAAGAGATACAGCGTAATTTCCAGGGTCTTGAAATTGAGGATATCAAACGAATGAGGGCTAGAATGGCGGACCTCAATCGGCTGCTATTGGACCACAAACGCCTAGTAGCCGCAAACGAAAAATCAATCAATAACCTACAACAAAGCATAAATAATCGCAGGATTTCGATCGATGCTTTGAAAAATCGGGTGAGAGAGGCAGAGGACGAGTTGAGCAAAACAAAACACTTCAACAGTAAAGAGATTGAAGAATTACAGATATTCTCGCAGCTTTGGCAGATCAGTGCAGGACTCAAGTATGTTAACAATCGTGATGGCTCGTTTGCGTTCGAGCTCGACCCACAAATCGGCATCGTCGTCGACAAACAAAAGCTCGAAACTCGTGACGGGCTTAAGTGCCAGGTCAACCCATCAGCAAAATCAACATTGTGTAACGAGAGCTTGATCCAACACTTCCCTGGCCTTGTTGATGCTTTGACGGAAAACGCCCCAAATGTTTTTGAGAAATTTCGGATTGTCCGAAAGATCTGGACAAAGTTGAGACTTGTTGACATGGAGGTCTACCGAATTAAATTCAGGTTCCTTTTAAATCTCCACGCCACCAATAGCAATCTGATCGATTTCCTGTTTGATTACCTCTCTCCGGATGCAAAGTCCAAGATCAATTTCAGTGTCTCGATCCCCTTGAAGGGGTTTCTACAGTACCCCGAATGTGTCACGGTTGACGCACAAGTGATCAGGGGTGAGGGTGAGCACGCGCAAATGACCAAAAGTGCACTCGAAAAAACGGGGCGCAGCCTCACCATGTTTACAAGATTGCAAAGCTGATCAGAGAAAAATCAGAATAAACTATCTTGGTTCTTTTTATTTTTAGATCGATTGTTCGCACCCACCACACCACCGGAGCCCGGGCCGGGCCACATGGCCCGCTAGCCGAGCGCGTGGCGCACGTGACCTGCCGCATTAGAAAAACCAACTAAGGAGGCCTCATAACAACCCTCCCTTAACATCCGGCTCAGCCTCATATTGGTGCAAGAAACAGCACAAAAATTCTCCAAAAAGGCTCACACATACACAAGATGCAAGCGCCAGGCCAGATCAGCTCCTCGAGCGTGCACGAGAATGAGCTGCCTTTTGAAGACGGCGCAAACGGCGTGCACTATGACAGCGGCTCAGACGCGGAATCTGACTTTGATGATGAAGTGCCTGAGAAAAAAGAGAAGAGCAAACGTCCACCCGAGAACAGTTTTTCACAACAAAAGCTCAAAGCGGTAAATCCGGTATTCACAGCGCGTTCGGTGATCCCGATCCTCCTTCTCTTGGGCGTGTTTTTGGTGCCGCTAGGCGCCGCCATGTGGCTAGCCTCAAACCGAATCGAGGACATTCAACTCGAGTACACTGATTGTGAGAACTTGGCCTCACGT
>LPNK01000108.1:0-27930 GCA_002894445.1 Metschnikowia sp. AWRI3582 | reverse complement strand
ATWCACTTTCGTTTTCCRAAAAGARAATGACTTTGAAGTCAACTCTTGTGAATCATGAAAACATCATTCAGCGTTCTGTRGTATCTCTCATTGATGGTGAACAAGGGTCTAGACCTGAACGGCTGTTGTCCTWAAGAATTTTGGGGTTCTTTGGATAAAAAGCGGGGTATCTTATACCGGCAATCGCCTTAATCCTATCTCGCGATACCACATTATCACTGGACCGAAAAGACACGATTTATGGAAGTTTCCTCATGCATTTATTCCTCACGCGTTTGTTTCGCAAAATTCCAATCAGTCGTAGTCACCGTCGTCCGAGGCGTCACTATCCAGACCCGGACCATGATAGCCACGTGGAGCAATTCTGTGAGTCAATATATCCCCTCTCAAAACCAGTGTCCTCTCAGCCCTTCTAGGGCCATTGGGTAGCTTCCCATCCTGGCCCAATTTTCGCGGCAAAGCTTTCAAGCTCGAAATCTGGAGCAGTTCTTCCCTGTCACGTGCCTCGATTTCTAGCCGCAACCGAGCAAAGCTGAGGGCGCCTTCGAAGGTTGGACAAAGAGCCAATTGGGACTGTAGTATAGGGTTTCGAACATATGAGAGAAACCGATCCAAGAACACGGAATCGGCGGCTCTACTCTCGCACGTTTTGTGTTTGTTGTATATCTTTTCAAACTCTTTCATTATCCGCATTAGGCTTTGCTCATGCAGAATTGCATCAAGTTCTTCATTGATTGTCATGGTTTCTGCGATGCGACTGCCATATTCCCCTCTGAGCCAGCTACATACCTGTCTGATGGTTGTGAATCTGCCAGACTCGATTTTCTGATTTGCACCTCTTCGAGCATCGGATGCAAGACGGGCAACACAAAAGTTGATTTTTTCGTCTTCGGTTTCCAATTTCTCATAGGCGAGCCTGCGGTCCAAACATCGCAAAAAAGCAATGATGGCAGCCTTTCTGTCATGTGCATTTTCGTAAAAGTTTGGATCAAACATGGACAATCTGGGCGGGCCCCGCTCGACCAACTCAAGCCTGGGCGAGTTCCGGCCGCTTGTGATCGAAGGTGAAGTGTCTCTAGCKGACATTCTCTAACTCAGTTTGTCAGCACAAAAAATGTCGTAAAATCAGGATTTCTATGCAGATTATAAAAACAAGTCTATTGCTTTAGTCTGTATAAGTACCAACACGCTGGTATATAGCCTTCGTCTATAAATCGTAACTGATCGTACTACATGAGCTTGACCCAACGGTCTCATCGTTGACTCAAGTTGGAGTGCACATGTGAATTAGGAGTGCATATAAGTAATTCGAGGCTCAAATGCAAGAGTGCCAAAAGCGGAAAGCGACATTAAAAAAAAGGGCTTGGTGCCGACACGACTCCGGTTCTGGAAATGAGCAAGAATAGCCTGATTCATTTAAGAGTACATCAGCGCATTTTTCACATATTTCAAATTCTTAAGCAGTAGCTGATTAGGATCCACTTGCTCTTTCAATGACTGCATTGTCTCACCTTAGATTTGTATGTGACCCGAAAGATGGGTAATTCGCATCAGTGCAGGCCCGTAGGGGACTCGGCAAGCACGCAAGGAAGCATATACTTGCTGGGATGGGAACAGACGTCTTTTGCATGCGTGCCTTTCAGTCCCAGTCGGACTCTTCTTTTTCCTCATTTGTCGTGTTTTCTGATTTCTTGTCTGACGTTCAAAACACTGATAGCAATATCAAGTAGCGCAATTTTAAGATCACTGTATTTTGCGCTAGTTATAGGTTTCATCTGAAGTGAAGCTATTTTCATGGCCTTCTAGTGAACCAGATGCACTCTAACGGTCTTGAGCCAGAGTAGAGCTGCCCTAGGGAAAGATAATGTGCATAATACCGCTTGAAGTTTGGGACAATAAAATCTATTTTTTTTTTTTTTTAACAAAACAAAAGGTCCATGGGATGAGACTCGTTGGCGTTAATTCGTTAAACGCTTTGAGCAACGTGGTGTATAATTGAATGAATATGTTACTGGAGTATCCAAAGCGATATCGCTATTTTTTCTTGCGCGTTTTGCGGCCGTACCGACCCATCCCCTTTTTGGGTGCAAAAAAGCTTAGTGAGAAAGCGTCCCTTGAATACAGCACCTCAGCGGGAAGTACAACACTTTTTTCATCATTGATAAAGATACAACATGAATTTGGTACGCAGTATTTCTTTCAAAAAGAAGCCAGTTAAGGGACTGAGCGAGAATGTAAATCGCTTCAAGCATGAAAAAATTCACGGGAAACCAACCAGGTTTGGGAAAAAAGCTGGCGCTGGTCAGAGGGATTTGGAAAAGCTCTTGGCGGCTAAAATTGAGGCACCGTTAGCAATAGTAGTGAAGACTATTTCAACAGAAATTGTAAAGCCTTTGTCAAAGGCGTTGACTGAAGCGTGGAACGCAGACACGGCGGAAATGTTTGGCCCCCTTTCACAGGCGCTTGTGGACCCACGTGATGTGATTGCCACTATAAACTTCAAGGATATGTCAGAATCTTTCTCGGAGGTTTTGGCTGCTCTCATCAAGAAGTTATCGGATGACGTTTTGGTGCCTTTTTTAGTTGTCGTTCGGGTTTTTTTGGAATCGATTCTTGGAGAAAGGTACACGGAGATTGTGGCGTGGCTTGAGAAAACCGTGCGCAGCATTATTCCAGAGATTCTCAAGGCTATTCATGGAGATAAAAATGATTCAAAGGCGGCGAAATGGGTGAATGCCATCACCGATGACCTTTTGCAAGCAATTGTTGGCCCACCAAAATCCGCTGGCACGGCACAAGGCATGGGGAAACTGCAACTGAAGTCATCCACCAAAGCCACCAACCTGGCGCCCGGCTCCTTCAAAAGTCCCTCAATCATGCCACTGAAGGTCATTGTGCCTTCCACTAAGCTTAAGGCTACAGTTGAAGAATCATTAGATGGCTCTTTAAAGGAAACTTTGGAAGATTTCAAAGTTCACATGGATGAAGCCTTAAAGTGAGCCGGTATGCATCGGCTAATGCTGATCTTCTAATGTTTGCTGAAGTGTTGTTCTAATGGAGCGCAATTCTGATAAGTTCATGCGTTTTTTATTCTTCTCTACTTAGCGGCCGAAATATAAAAATTACTGATTGGCCTCAATACTTGGGGTCGCCGTAGATACCCCAATGCTGTTCCACATTCCAGGGCCCTGGTGCTTTCCAGTAGTCGTTGAATGTTGTGAACATCAAGACCTGATCCCCGAGCACAGTGCCCAAACCTTTCACTGCTAGCAACTGGTTTGCAACTGAGGGAACTGCCTGGCCCTCGGTATTCCCCTGTGTGGGCCAGCCACTTTCTGTCACAAGAATCTGTTTCGAGCCGCCACAAAAGCTTTGCAAGCTGTCTATCTGCTGCTTCAACCATGTCCCTGACGTGGAAGCTTCGATCCCGGAGAAATATGGATGGCAGTTTACCGCGAGGTAATCGCTTATATCGCACAAGCTGGAGTCTGCCATGGTGGCTGCTAGAGTGTCGACGGTGACGATATAACCTGTGTAATCTGGGGCGTTCAGTTTGAACCAAGAACGGGCACTGGAAACTGCGCTTGCCACCTGCGCCGCCGTTCCTCTGGCGGAATTCACCACTTCGTTTCCGATGGCCACAGTGTGAACGGCACTCCAACCACGATTACCCGTGAGCACCTGCTGCGCCATGCTGGGCAAGTCTGTGTCAACAGCGGTTATGTCCCAAATTCCCAAAAATAATTTCTGTGAAGACAGCATTGCCGCCACTACGTTTTCTATTCCGGAGCAGTCGACTGAATATAGCCGAATCAAGGTATGGCCCAGAAGCATCTCGATATCCAGTTTCACTTGAGACGCTGTCTTGCACTGGCCGTCTTTTGTGTATGGCGAATAACTGATGCCAGCACCCATCTCTGCATACTTCGCCACGGCCTGGATCTGGGAATCCAGCATCTCTGAGTTGCTCGAGCTACTCTCGGTCGAGCCTGAACTGGCTGTGGGAGCTTGTGTGCCGCCTGCCCCTATAACAGTTACCAACCCCGTGAACGC
Source organism: Metschnikowia sp. AWRI3582 (assembly GCA_002894445.1). Lineage (NCBI taxonomy): Eukaryota > Fungi > Ascomycota > Pichiomycetes > Serinales > Metschnikowiaceae > Metschnikowia > Metschnikowia sp. AWRI3582. The sequence continues at coordinate 23,877 of LPNK01000108.1, read as the reverse complement.
TGGTGCCTGCGAAGTGGTGGTAGCACCGGTAGTAGCACCGATTGTTGGTGAAGTCCCAAAGCCAGTCGAAGATGGCTGAACATAATTGATTGAGGATCCCGTGGATGTTGTTGCCTGTGCGGTCGCGAGCTGTGTTGCATCAGAGCCGGAAGTGGTTCCAATTGCTGTTGTAGCCGGCACTGTTCCTGATTGGGTAGTGCTTCCAGGAGGGCCGAAAATACCCAACAAACTTGCAAGCCAGCCCCCAGATGACGTTGATGCAGTTGTTGGAGCTTGAACAGCTGCTGTAGTGGTAATACCAGTGATCACTGTATTCACTGTGTTTGCTGCAGTGTTCACGGGAGTCGCAGCAGTATTAACGGGGTTCGTCGTGCTTGCAGCAATTGTAAGCAGACTCGAAGGGGCTGTTCCAGCAGTCAGTTCACCTGAATCACTATTGAAAAACGAGAAAAGCGAATCCCATATGCCCCGCTTGTTCATCAGTGTCGACTTTTGCGCACTTTGATCAAAGGCTACCGGCAACGCAGCCACAAACGTGACTACACAAAAGAGTCTGATGATAATCATGTTTTTGAAAAGAAACTGACAGGTTTCAAATTTTTCGTCCTTTTTCCAATTTGGGGTAGTCAAAGTGTTGAAGTTGTCCTCAGCTTGGTTTCTGGGTATGGGAAGAGTGGCGGAAGTCTTCAACCACTATTGTATTTATGGTGAAGAGAGGTTTGGCAAAGGAATGTGCTTTATTTCAAATCGGTTCAAATGCTGGTCCAGTGCCAGGCTTTTCACTCTATATAAGATCAGGTTGGAGATGGACGTGCCATTACATGACCCGATTAGGCAACCGGCCATTTCGCAGCCAGGTGCGAATTGCCCAATTAGGCAAGGCTGGTTTCAGCACTGATTCATCGCATAGACACAGATTCTCCGTAAAAGGTATCGAACTGCAAAACGGCCCCGCTCTGAAGTTTTCGCTGATGTTCAAATTCCGGGATTTGGTTGGCTCGTGAAGTCTTGGCTCGTGTCGTGCCGCTGCCATATGATTCTGGTAGCACATATGATTCTGGAGCGTTCGTAAAGGGTCGCCCACAAACAAGAGCAAAGTCGTTTTACGGATTCCGAAAGAGAACAAGAAAAACCAAATGTTTATAAATTGACTGAACTTGCTTTCTTTATAATTTCTCGCACATGCTTTATTTCTAGCGTGTCATTCTTTTGAGAGTGATGATTTGAAGCTTGTTGAGGAGCTGTCAATATTGCGGTTCATGCAGGCAGTTAAAATGTGGGGTTAAAGATGTTCGGTGGTTGACAGATAAGAGACGAGACTACAATGGTAAACTCTTATTTTTTTGAAAACTGTGTTACTCTTCCTAGCGGCACGAGAAAAAAACGTGATTTTTTGTTGGTCGAATCCAGAATAACATCAGGAAGAGCCCTATTCTTGGGCAGCTAACCTTTGTCGTCGTGTCGTACTTGATGCATTACACTTTTCACTCAGTAAAGGGAAAGCTACCAAACCCAACAATCAGTTTTTTGAAAGCGAGCTCTGGCATTGACTTATTGCGGGAATAATTTTGAGTCAGTGACAGTCACGTGTACACTATCCGAAACCTGCAGACGTGCCGTTTAGCTAGACATGCTGTGGTGCAGAACATATGGTTTATTCTGTTTTCATGTATTGAATTTAACTATAGAGGAAAACGTGATTAAAGATCCGTTGATGATGTGAATGGCAGTAAATACTGAGTCCCGGCTTTTATGCATCGGATTCGAAATATCGCTGAAAGCATCACCTGGCTCACGGAAAGGGAGAATAGCCAGTTCAATTCAGCAAAGATTTATGTGTAGATATATGCTGCATTCTGAGTCTTCATTACATACTGAAACATACATAGTCAAATTGTAACCCGCATTTACCCCGGCTTTTGCGTGATGAAGCGTGTAGTCATAATCCAGCACTTTCTTTCAAATGCTTTATCTGTGACATTTATTCTATGGCGTACCTCTTGCGAGTGTGGCTAAATCGTCAATGCCTCCGCGCTACTGATACATCAACCATTGACCGAAAGATTGCAAGTCCATGATTCTGCTCTAGCGGTCCTCAAGTGTATCATCATCAAAAAACGGCCGTGAAACAGCGCACATTTCTCAAAGTCGGGAGACTTTTGGCTGACCCCTCAATAGTATTCTCATGACTCCGAAATGGGCTCAGATACACTGGCAATGACCTAAGACAAAACGATACATAATGGAAGATACCAAGAAAAAAAATCTTGAAGGCCAAGGGAAGCAAACTCTGACCTGACATTTTCATGTTTTCGTAAGTGTAGAACCTGGTGACATAAAGCAATTAACAAGGCCTAGGAGTGGTGGGCGGCAGAAATCCTAGGGCCGAAATCTCGAGTCATGATGCAATTGAATATGGCCAATTTATGTTGATCCGAGGCTCGATTTCCGTTACCACTCAATTCACTCATATTATATTAAATCCGCTCGTGATCCACCGCATTGAAACGGTCCTAATTTACACGGTTTGCCCCTGAGAACCCCACACTGCATGCAACAGCTACCGGCTAGTGGAACCACCTGATGATGAAATAGCATAATACAAAAAACACCACCACCAACAGCCAAAAAAGCCACTTATCCTGCCTCGCGCGGCGCTCAACACGCCGGATTGTGCCCTGGCTCACACCTAGTGTCATGAGACTCTGCTCGAATTTCGCGCCCAATCGCTTCAACGTCTCGTTTTGGTCCACCAAATCACCCAACGCGTTCTGGCCCATTTCGAGAATCATATCTAGCTGCTGATTACCCCGCCCAAGCGACTGTTTTTCCTTGTAGAGGCCCTCCAGGTAACCTAGGTGCAGGCCTGCGTTCTGCGTGTTATCTTGCCCGTATGGATTCTCCGTGCTGGCATGTCGGCGGCCCATCAATTCCTGTCTCGATTCGGCCTGGAGCAGCACTTCTCGCTGCAGCCTTAGAGCGTCGAATTTTTGCTGGAATTGAGATAAGTCCGTACGAAATTTCTCGAGCCGCACGCGATGCTTTTCTTCGGCAAAGTTATTTTGTTTCATCAATTCGTCATACTCCTTAATGGTCTTTTTAAACGCCGTGAGAGACGTGATGATAGTGCCTTGTAGCGACATCGGCAGTGTGCTGAGGTTTTTCTCGAACGACGCCAAGTCTCGTGTCAATATTTGTGTCTGCCTCACGCCATGGTTATAGATTGAGTTCATCTCGATCAAGCAGAAGTATTTGTTTGGGTTTTTGAGGTCTATATGTGTTGTTATCTACAGGCTCGGTGTTGCTCGCATGCAACGTAATGTGGTACTGCATCCAATGTGTGATTTGACGAGAGTTGAATTCGGTTCAAACATACGTGGGGATTCAATTCCTTTCACTTTGATGATTTCATTTAATCCTTTCTTATGGCGTACTTGCGTATTCGTGTCAAGTTGGGTTTTTTTATGTTGTGGCAGAGATGGCGACAAGTACTAATTGTGGTATGCGTGGTCACGTGACCTACCAGTAATTGTGCCTTTACATATCCATTCAGGCTTTCCGAGCGCGTATAAAAGGGTTTTAAGGTATGAATCGGCTAATTTCATGATATGACTGCATTTTCTATTACTATCTTCGTGATGAAACTCACACTTACACTATGGCTTTGACTATGTTTTCTCATATTGTTAAGCGTGATCCATACTCTGCAAGTTCAATACTATTCTGGATATGATCTGTGTGTCCCGATATAACAGACCATCCTCCGAAATGGCTTTCTTTTTCCCAAAAGAGCTCGGCATAGCAATATTCTCGCTAGTTATTTCATACACATATTGTACAATAGACTTGCGAAAGCTTGTCTTTCCCACCTCTTGTCCCTTGCACTAGCACAAGGAACATTACAGACCTCCTTTGTAATCACTGATCACAATCAGATCAATCCAATCAGCCAAAGAAAGGGCCTATTTATGTACAAGCTAAATTTTCATATATGGCTACGCTGGGACCCGGCCTCAAATTGTTCCCAAGCGAGCTTGAGGTTTCGCGGCTGCAAATTCGTACGTGCTGAGAATCGCCAAGGATATGGATTCATCTGTGATAATAGTGGTTGACAATATGACCTAAAGTCACATTCGAGCCCTTCTTATTCATATCGTAATAATCTATACAGACACTACCTTAGAAGCATACTTTCTTAGTATGTACAAAATAAGACCCAACAGACAAATGATTACCAAATTATGCACTGTCCCCAACATTTATATCATGCGGGGAAACAAACATGCTCGCAAGCGCCTATAAAAGGATAGGATCCCTTGTCGGTTTTTGTCCCACTTTTTTTTTCCTTTCAAGTCTGGCGCATCCATTAATTTGGCCTGTGTTCTACCATGAATGCTAAAGGCTTCCCAGCCGGAGAGCCCTTGGCCTTACCGCTTGGGTTTAAAAACCTGAGTTCGATGGCTGGTGGTATTCACCCAGATCACCTGGTGCACGCATGCCGGGCTCTGGGCGGTGGGCCCAAAACCTCGGGCCTGAAAACTTCTCAAGGGGTCTGACCCTGGCAACAGCCTGTCGGTACATGTCTACGCGGTGCACGAGCCGCGTGCAAACATGACTCTTTCGAAACTTGTCGAAATCAAGTCTCGCTAACCTCGTCGTTACCGAAACCAAACCAAATCTCATCTTTAAGCGGGTGTCTCAATAGTTTTTTTTTTAATACAATTTTTTTTTCTAAAAGGTGCATGCTTTTTCGTAGGGCTTTGGGCCACCGCCTCTTTTGTTGATATTTCAATACTCACGAAAGGTCTCATTTCAATCTCAGGCTAGGTTTGCTGATCGATCACTTTTCAAGAAGGGTTTGAGGCGATACCGATACACATCCTACAAACGCAGTGCATTGGAACTGGTGCTTCGAATAATAGCTTCAGACTTAAAAGTCTCGACGAATTCATGATAGGTCAAAACCCCAGCCTTGCTTCACTTCACTGCAAATTGTTGGTAAGAAGCCTGGCTCTGGGTAACATTACTTTCGCATATGGCATAGCTAAAAAAAAGCCCGAAAGCATGGACAGTCATGCGTCTAGTTGAGCATGAAAAGACTTCAATTTCCACACACGAGCACTTTTCAAACATTTTCTCTAATGAAAATGGAGAGAAAAAAGTGATAGTCACGGACCGTACCAAGAATTCCAAAGAAAAAGCGCTCTGTATGACAATGTCACCGCGGTTTAAGCATCAGAAATAAAGGCAATTTGAAGAGCTCACAATTCGGAACACCTAGCCAGAAACCGAGTTGTATAGAGCTTTCAAAGCCAAATATTACCCAAAAAACCGAACAAACGCAAGCATCAACGCAGCCGTACCGGAACTGACACCAATCAACCACTGCATGACCTGTGTCTTGACCGACTTTATCTGCATCTGGACGTTGGCAATCTCCTCGTCGATGCGTGTGAAGGTATCCTCGATTTTCAGCTCATGAATAGAGCTTTCTTCCCTGATACGGCCTTTCTCTAGGTTGAGGTCTAGTCTTACCCCAGCCAGGTTTTTCGTGATCTCCTCCTTGAGCCTATTCTGGAGGTTTGTGAGGTTTGTGCGGAGCAGCTCCTGGTCTTTTTTCAAACTGGTGAATTCACTCTTGTCCATGGTTTGCAACTCGCCTTTCAACTTCGCAAAATCGACTTTTTGCTGGTACGCCACCGAGTTGAGGCGTTCCTTCGTGACCAAATTCTTTGCTATAAGGCTGATTCCGTCATTCACGGCCTTGTTGACGATTCCCACCGCGGTCTCGGCCTGCTGCAGGCTAAAGCCACCTTTTTCAAGCAGTTGCACAAACTTTTTGGTGTCGAAACGGGTCACGGTACTGAGATTCCTCCGGAAAAGCCCGATATGGTTCATAATGGTGATACTTTGTGCGATATTTGTAGATTTAGAAATTGAAAGGTATCAAGAATATTTGAAGATGAGTGCTCGGTTGATCAAAAATGGTTGCACTCTGGATAATATCAATCCTTCGCTGCTAGTTTATATTGCTAGTGTCTGGGTCCAACGGGCTTTGCATGGTTGTGCGACGTGATCATGTCCGCCCAGCCGCACCTGGCATGCACTGACTGAATGTACGGCAGTGATTTGCAAACCCTTTTTGGCGAAGGAAATACAACGGTGGCCAAATTGCTGAAACACCTTTTAAAAATGAGACTTTTTTCCAAGTATTTCTTTATGAGTTCCTTCAGATATTTTATATTATCTTTAAGGACGTCAAGGCTAGGTGTGCTTTTCCTTAGGGGCAGGCACTGGTAAAACCTGGAACTGGATGGATAATGAGAGAATTATCGTTAGCTCCCTTATTTGCCAAACACATGTGTAAATGCATTTAGAAGTACAATTTTCTTGATATTCCGGATAATTAGGTGAATATTTTGAGTCTTTGCAAGAAAAATAAGAACTCTTTGTATTTTCGGTGAACAGTTCAATCTACTCTTTTTTGCAACAGTGCTTAAAATGATTTGATAAACCGCGCATCTTACTGGGCCACCGCCCTCTACAAAGAATGACCCTAGACATCAAATCCCCGCGCTTCTCTCGACTTTTACGTCATCTTTCTAATCCAACTTAAACTCAAATAAGTTTTAACTTAAGAAAAAAGAAATAAATTCAATTTTTATTCCTGCAAAGATAAGAGAAGCTTATGATTTCACGGAACGCCTCGCGCATGTTGCGTGGCCTAGGGCTCTCCCAGCGGAGGCTCAACCTGCGCTACAGATCGATAGACGAGTTCAATAAGCAGAAAAAAACGTACGATTTCGGGCCTGAGATCGACAACTTCGGGTCTGAAAGCCAGCACAGCAGGCTTCTGGCGGATTTCCAGCATGAGCCTTCGTTGGAACTGCACCCAAAACTCCAGAATTTGGAGCCGAATCTGGCCGAGTACAAGTACCAGCTCATGCTTTTGCAGCAGGAGTTCCAGCACGAAAAGCAACGGGAGCGGGCGAAGTGGGAGACGAAGGAGCGCATGAAGGGTTTAGGTGCTGGCGTAGTGGCGCTAGTGGGCATTCTTGCCACCTACCAAGTTGTGATGAACTACAAGTATTTGAAGGCGTATTTCAAGGGTTTTTACGCGTACGATGTCGACGTTTCGCAGGTCAGGGATATGAACGATCCGAAGAAGAACAAAAAAACCGTGGCCAATCTAGTGGACCGTTTCACTGCCGAGGCAGACCCGGCGTTTGTGCTGGCGTTACAGGATCTGCGCAGCGTGCCTGGCGTCTATCTTTTTGGCGCAGTTTCTGGGAAAAAGTTGCCTGCGAGGGTGGCGGGATTTGACGGCATGTTCATGAAAGACGTACTGGTAACCGACGATTACGTGGTTGCTGTTGACGATAAGGGTCGGGTGTTCCACTACAATAAAAGCATTGGCCCTGTGCAGGTCCAGATGCCCGGGAAAGTTCGTCAGGTATTGAATGCCGGCGGCCATTTCTTCTATGTGGCTCAAAATCAAAAGGAGATTTATCTCGGCGGCAAGCTCACTCCTGGCGCGAAGCCCAACAAAGGCTGGTTCACGTCTACGGTGGTCTATCCCGTAGAAAAGGTGGGGTTGCAGGGTTTTGGGAGGCGCGAGCGGATTGACTCGGCCGTCGCCGGTGCCGACCACCTTCTTCTTCTTACTTCTCAAGGCAGGCTCTTCGGCGTGAACGCTGCAGAAGTTCCGCAGAACAAGGGCCAGTTCGGCCTTCCCCGCTATGCCCCAACAAACCTCGAAGCCGTACCGCAAAACACTGCGTTTGAGTTGTTGAACTTAAACAACGAGGTTGTCGCGCTGCTGACGGGTACAAGAACAGTGAAACCGCGCCAGTTTTCGGCGATTGCTGCCACAAAATACACAAATGCCGCTTTGGAGCTGAATGGCAACTTGTGGACATGGGGCGACAACAGTGCATGTCAATGCGGACGCACGATTGCCTCTGCAGACGACACACAGCCCGTTCCCAAAATGGTCTACTCATCAAAAGACTTGGCGCGGATCGCTAAGTACAGCTTGGAGGATGTTGGTAAGAACGGCACGTTTTCTGTCGAAGACCTTGCCGCCGCCAGCAACACGTTTTTCGTGAAAATGGCCTATCATGCCGAGAATCGCGACCAGGACCTCATTCTTAGTTTCGGCGATGGCTTGAAAGGACAGTTGGGAATTTCAAGGTACGTGCACATGTCGCATACGCCGCTGGTGTTGAAGAGCCTCGTGGGCATGAGGGAATACGACGAGGAGACGAACACGGCCCAAAACATTGGCATCAAGAGCATTGTCGGTGGCGGCGACCATGTCTTCGTGACTCTAGACAATGCCGGCCTGCAGAAGGAGGTGTTGGTGTTTGGCGACAATTTGAAAGGTCAATTTGGTAACAGCCGTATTGCAAAGAGCGCCAAGCCCTCACCAATGCCGAAACTTCTTGAGCCTGAAGACTTTGACGGGTCCACAAAAAAGTTGGCATTGAAGTTGAACGACCAGAACAGGAATAGACTCCAGCTTGGCGACGGCGATATGAAGGGCGTGGAACAGGTGATTGCAGCGGGAGAGCACAGCTCAGCGCTATTTTACCGCCGCAAATGATGATGTACATTAATTTATTGCTTGTCTATAGAATACACACGGCCATGGGCCGTCCTTGCACACTTACAAGTCGAACAACTCCTTCAAGATCCTGATGGTGTCAGCAGGCTCCTTGACGGCGTGGCCGATGGTTCTCTCGTCGGTGTAGATCTCGTAGTCGTTACCACCCTTGTAAGACTTGTCGCCGAAAAAGTGGATCTCCTTGAATCCTTCGTCAGCAACGTGCTGCAAGGCGTAGGTCTTGTCCCAACCTGTTGGGAACACGTCGAAAGAGATCTGGCCACCAATGGAGTAGGTCAAGCCATAATCGGCGAATTCTTTTCTCAACGCCTCGACGAACTTCTCTCTGAGCTTGTGCTCGAGGTCAAACTTCTCAAACTCGTTACGCTCCTGGGTAGAGGCGTTTCTTCCGACAGGAGAGATGTTGATCATACCGTTTCTGAACTCCACAAAGGTACCTCTTCTGACTGGGAGGTCGAGCTCCGACAAGTATCTCAACACAAACTTGATCAACTTGTTGTACTTCTCCTCGCCGATCCAGCCAATAAACGACTGCGAGGCAAGCTCCTTGCCCTGCTTGTAAGCGGTCAAACCGTTCTCAGAAAAGCAGTAGTCGAAGTCCTGGAGCACGGTGGGGCCGAGCTGCTCAACCTGCTTGGCGAGGTCGGAGCCGCCGACGAAACCAATAACAACCTTCTTTCTCAAGGCTTGCAAGGTCTGCTTCATCTCCTCGGAGATGGTCAATCTGGCGGGGGTCAAGGTGCCATCGACGTCGAACAACACCAAGGTGTCTGGCTTTTCTTTGTGGGCGAAGGACATGTTGTGTTTTGCGGCTGTAAATATGGTCAATTAAAAGAGCTTCGCCTTTTTTTTGGGCCCGTTGCGTTTTTTTTATAGTCGCGCTCTGGAATGCCAACGTGTCTGACGCGACGAAAGTGGGCGCGTGGATGGATGTCGCTCGGTGCGGCAGACACGCGCAGACACGAGGCTGAGACAAAATAGCTTACAGCGGGGAAGCGCTCACTTATATGCTTTTCAGAAATAGCGGGGTAAAAATAGATCTTCCATTTGTTGGGCTGCAACTTTTTATTTTGGGCCTTGACATCGCCATCATATCGTACAATTTCTGTGCTGCACAATTCAAGATCTCGATTAGTGGGCGCGAGCCTGGTGTGTAGGTCAGGTGCCCATAACCACAGAAAAGCGCGGCGAAAACGGGCGATATCTATCCTCAGAACCGCCAGATCAAAATGCTGATGCTGCTTGATCAACAAAAGCTCTGATGAGAAAGGCGAATATCATGAAAAGAATCATAACTTTTGTATATATAAAGGCTTAAATGCTTCTTTTTAGATTACTTCATGAATCCTCGAATTTCTGGGAATGAAAGAGATGCCTATTGCAAGGGCCCTACAACGACATTCTCCAGACCAAGTAAACTCGCCAAGGAGCGAAATGTCGCAAAATGAATTTACAAGCTGACATTCTTGATTGAGGGCATAATTCAGTTGCCTAAAGATCCCACACCTCATCACAAGAAGTTACAGCTAGTCCGAATGGAAATATAAAAGTCTACAACAGATTCAAAGATTCAAGGATATAGTATTCCAGAGCTAAACTATACAGCGGGGGTATTTAAACCTGGTACTGGTAGTCTGGGAACTGGGCCAAGTTCTCAGCCAAGTTACCCTTTCTGGACAAGAACTTGACGTAGGCACCGTCATCTCTGACCTCACCGTTGTTCTTCTTGGCAATGTACTCGTCTCTGTTAAGAGGAGTGAAACCCCACTTCTTAGAGATAATGATCTTCTGCTGACCTGGGAACTTGTATCTGGCTCTTCTCAAACCCTCAATAACGACGGCCTTGTTAGAGTCCTTGGTTCTGGCGGACATAAGAATCTGACCAATGTTGACTCTGGCAGCCAAACCGTGAGGCTTACCCCAAGCACCTCTCATACCCTGCTGCAATCTATCGGCACCGGCACACGACAACATCTTGTTGATTCTCAAGACGTGGAAGGGGTGGACTCTCACTCTCAAGTGGAAAGAATCTCTACCAGAGATCTTGGTGATGTACTTGTTGGCGCAAATACGGGCGGCTTCCAAGGCCTCAGAGGACAACTGCTCCAACTCGTTAGAGACCAAGTGGACACACAATGGGAACTCATCGACAGTGGCCTTCTTTCTACCCAAGTCGTAGATTCTGATCTTGGCGTCTGGGACAGCTCTGTTGTATCTAGACTTTGGGTAAGGCTTGTTCTTACAGTATCTGTAACATCTAGCGGGTCTTCTAGCCATTTTGTCTGGAAAAGTTAGTAATAGCCAACGGTGAAAATTGTGCGCGCGCGAAGGATTTTATATGAGCCGCGATATTTTCTGGTGCTTATTAATGCGCACGGAATTTGCAGCAGGCGTGCGGTGCACAAAAAGTCAGCGGCAAAAGTGTGGCGAAGAATTGCACCAAGGGGATCAATGATACCTGAATCTGGCATATTTTCAGATGTCTCTTTGACACATTTGATAAATGATGCTCCAGTAAAAATGTCTCATAATCGAACGATTCTTGATGTTATGAAGCAATTAACAAACGACACTTGATGAAAAAAGCTTGCATATTCTCGATGGATGCACTTTCAAATATGCTGTCGCCGATTCAATAAGTGAAAGTGTTCGTTTTCAGCGAGCCTCACGGACTATAGCCTGCTCTGTTCGAATGTTGGTGATCTTTGCTCGAAGTTTTTGGCTTTCGGGGAAATCGTCAATCGCACGCAAGGGTTCTGCTTGCTCGCAAATATACTAATATGGTGTTTCGCTCGCTTGCACAGGTTCTATAAGAATTTATCACATACCGGTTGGTTACTTGATGGTCAGAAAAAGAAGACTCCTGGAATTTGCACGTTTTTTTTTCTCGTTGCCATACCGAGCAGTGCGCGCGTGCACACAATGCAGCTGGTTTAGAGTGAGCGCTGGACGCGCACGTGACCTGAAGTGACTGCTCATTTACACTAAAGGGTGTTACGAATCATTTGCCTCTTTTCAAAATAATAAATTGGGAATTGAAAATGAAAAGACCATTATTTGAAGGGTCATGTGTCATTGAAATCTAACACGATTCTCAGGCTCGATTTTGAAGCCGGTAATGATGGGTGACCTGCTTTATTGGCTACGGAAAGAAAAGATCCTATGAGGCAAGGAAGAGGAAAGCAACTGCTGCAATTGAATCCCTTTGCAAGATCTTGTTTTTTCAGATGTTTTTGTACTGATCATTTTCATTCTTCACCCAAATGTATCGAGTAATTCATCACTGGTTAAGAGCTGGCCTATACCATCTTTGTACATTGAGAGACAAAGCCATGCTTGTGAAGTTAGACGTGATGCAAACCCCGCCCGCTGACACTCCTTATGATAAGGATGCAAAGAACGATCAGCTTGATCATAAAAGCGCAGGCTTTACGCAGAACATATGAAAAGAAGTTACTATGCACGACTTTGCAAAAGTCAAAGCGAAGGTTTCTTCGCAATTTGCTGTGAATCAAAGATACAAGCGAATTCTCATCAAATCGAATCATCCGGTTTACGTTGTGATAATTCGAGAAAGGCCTCTCTTTTGCAACCTTCGCAACTCGTAACATGCACGTGCAGGTAAAAATCTCGCCAAAAGCAGCAGTCGAGATTTATGAGCAAATCGTGGCACAATGAGAGAGAACATTTACTTCATGCTAAAAAAAAACAGACCAAGCCGTTTTTAAATAAACCTATCGTTTGCCCCATTTTTTCACAGTGAGAAATTGAGTGTTTCCTCTTTGGTGAACAAGTCAGGCCTGATACTTTTATGGGTTTCACTCAAAAATAATAGGACCTTCATTGAAAGGGAAATGGTATACAAAGTGGCATTCTTGAATCAAAATTTTCTTTTTTTTGAAGATGAACTAACAAGACACACAATCTTGCCCAACCCACACGATTCTCTAAGGCTATCATCACTGCAACCTTATGTTTGTTTCTTTTTCTTTTTCTTTTTTTTTGCTTGTATAGTGCGCGCAGCCTGTTCACCGCATCGCATCGCATCGCACTCCCATACGCCATAACTCTATAGTCTTGAATCACATATTCAACAAGGAATTTTGGACACAAAAATGGGTAGGTACAGTGTGAAACGTTATAAAACCAAGAGAAGAACGCGGGACCTTGATTTGGTATACAACGATCTCTCGAGCCGTGATTCGATTGTGGCATTGAAAAACCAGCCTCTAGATGAGACTAAACCCGGTTTGGGCCAATACTATTGTGTCGAATGTGCCAAATACTTCGAGAACCAGATCACATTGGACCGCCATACGCGTGGAAAAGTGCATAAAAGAAGATTGAAGGACTTGAAGCAACGCCCATACACGCCTTTGGAGAGTCAGGCTGGTGCAGGATACAATTTGGAGCAGTATATGAAATCCGTGGAGAAATACAAGCTGATCGAGCAGAATAAGAAGGACAACCAGGCAGAGTACGACGCTCTTGTGGGACAGAAAAAGCCAGATTTGGATGAGATCATCACGGGCGTGCCTAAGGAGGAGTTGCCAGAGGCAATGGAAGAGTAAGTCACGTGACTTTCTGTATTTACATGAGCCACCAGATTGCTGTTTAGCTCATGTGAACTAAGCCCTATGGCCAAAATTTGGCGAGATTGCAGTTCCAACTGAAATCCAATGTCAGCAAATCGCGCTTTATGGCCATGGATAAGAATCTGCTGTCACTTCCAAGCCTAGTAGAATTGGCGCATGAAATGATTATCTCGTGTGGTTTCTTTTGCGGTGACCACCCCTCTAATGTTTTTGTATATGGGTAGCTTTGGCTGGCCACAAAGCCACCAAGAATTATCAGAATAGAGGATACTGAAAGAAGCTTTAGTGCTAGAATTTGAAGCTGAAATGACTTTGTCGTGATTATGTCACGTGATTAGTTTGATAATATACGTAAACGGAAACCCCCTTGTTCAGTTCTTTTCAAGCCACGCAAAACCAAATAATGTTAAATGCGCTGCAAAATCATGTTTTGCCTAAAACTGTCGTAAATTAGATGCTCACATTCAGGAGCACACTCGGTCTGCGGATCTAAGCACTTTTCATTATGTGAAGACAAGGGGAATTGCAGCCAAAAGGACCAATTGTGTCTCTATTCATGAATCTGTCATGAAGTAGCGCCTTTGAAACCCAAACGTATAACCTTTCCAAGTCAAAATATGAATTCCACTAAGAATCAGAGCAGTGCAGGGATTAAGCACGTGACCTGCGATTGGTGACTACTGTAGGTCTCACTATTCTTCTCGTGACAGCTTCAAACCAAAAAAGTCTGTTATCAACAAAACGGGTAAGGTGTTCTTAAAGCAAATCGACCTATAAATTATATTCTCCAGCTTTTATCGAGGAGATTACTTGATCATTCAATTTATCGAAACACTACTATAGACTGTATGCACACCAGTTTTCGCTGATGCGCGATGGGCCTCATCTCGGAATGAGCTTTCATCACCTAAAGTCGCCCCAGAAAAGCACTAAAGCTCAAATTAAACAAGTCATACATCCCGCCCAATCTTCTCAAACTTGCAAATATGGGCAAAAAGTCTTTAGCAGAGCAAATCGCAGAGCTCAGTGCTCCTAAGAACGATTTCGATATCGAAAACTCGGAATTGGCCGACCCTTTTGGTAATAGTGAGAATTCTCTGGGCCTGGACAATGAGGCTGCGCAAAGAGAACATTACGTGAAAGTGCCAAAATCGAAGATCAGACGTGAGGACGGTTTGATCAAGGATAAAAAATACACGGGTCAGGTGACAAATAGAAAGGCTTTATATGAGGAAAGTGAAAACGGCGAATCGGGCCTGGAAGACGGTTCAGATGGGTCCGAAAGTGACGATTCAGAAGAAATAGACGAAAACGAGAAGACTCCAGCTGGAAAACGCAACCAATCTGACTCAGAAAGCCCTAATAGCGAGTCTGAGAACGATTCTGGCGAGGAAACGGGCTCAAGCAGCGAAAACGAGTTGGATGCAGGATCAAATAATAGACAGCGGGAGAAAATCAAGCAGATGATGGCGTCGGAGCGGAAACATATTGTCAGCAGGCTCTCGCAGTCCGCTGCCGCCGACGCGTTGAAAGGATATTCGATTTTGCAGCAACACAAGGAGTTTGACGCTCTCATTGACTCTAGATTGAAGGTGCAGAAGGCATTGACCTCGCTGAACATGCTCCCCGCCACCAAAAAACAGTTCAAGGAGGTTTGCGACAACACTGAAGACACAGGCGAAAAAATCCAGCTGGCCACCACGGCGTGTTACGACTTGTTGGACACGATTGGAGCCTTGCGCGACGCGCTTCTTGAAAGAGAACAACTCCCCACACAAAAGCCTGCGAAAAAACGCACATTGCAGGAGTATTTGGCCCGCAGCACGCAGCAGGATGCTGTATTGCTGCAGTACCGCTCACAGGTGTTGACCAAATGGCTGGCGAAGATCCAGAACTCGTCCGGTTCGAGCGCAATGAATGCCAGCAAATTCAAGGCATTGAATCAATCGGCAGAGCAGCAGGTGGCGAACAATTTGGCCGATATGGACCGGCTTGTGAAACGCACGCGGCTCAACAGACGCAAGATCACGCCGCTCGGATTCACAGCAGACGATACCAAGACTGAAAATGTAAATGGCAACGGAAACATGGATGCCGATGAAATGGCAGATGTTCCTGCACAGACGAGGTCGTTGAACATGCAAGAAATTCCCCAGATTTTCGATGACGAGGACTTTTACCGTGTGTTGTTGAACGACTTGGTCGATAAGAAAATCCAGCTGAGCGATCCGACGCTGGGGCTCCAATTTGCATTGCGTGGCGCCGCGTCTACTAAATTGAAGAAAAACGTCGACAACAAGGCTTCAAAGGGCAGAAAATTGCGCTTCCACGTGCAAGAGCCAATCGCCAATTTCGACACGCCGAGACAATGGGTACAGTGGAACGATGACCAGATCGACGAGTTCTTCGCGTCGCTTTTGGGCCAAAAGATCAGTATGAAAGAAAATGACGATAGCGAGCCTGAAGCCGAGGAAGAAGAAGAAGAAGTTTTGGGCGAAGATTCAATCCAGCTTTTTGGGTAAGGCGGGAACATGCATAGATTGAAACTATTTGAATAATACATTGAAAAGTCCATTCATGACATTTGAGTAGAAAGAGAGCTTTTCGCATAGATTATTAGGGTGAACTGTTTTTGTGCTTACGCATGAGCTAGGCATGTAGTTTTTTTTATGACCATAACTTGGAAGGACTTGAACTCTTTATCGTAAAAAAGATGCCTACGAAACTGACCACGTTATAGACCAGTAATACTTTGTATTAATTTCTGACTTTTTGGGTATTCTCAAGAGAATAGATGAGTCAGAGTGAAAGATAACTTGTGGATTGCCTATAGCAGAATTTCAGCAAAAAACTTTCACTTGTAGCATTCACTCACTGAAAGATTTTCTGCTTGAGGACAATAACCCAAAAGTTTATTCATGACGAAGAACATTCTCTATGACGAGATGGCTTTAGTGGGACTTGCCATTGTTCATGGCTTTAATAGTGTTTCGCAGAACCAGTCGATCCACGGCCGTGTACACGTGAAACCCCATTGTTGTCGAATAGTAACATTATGTTTCCTTGAATAGACTTGACTTAGCCAGTCAACACGAACTTTTGGATTTGAGTGATCGAAAGTTTTTCCAAATCCGGCATTCAACATTTAAGGAGCTTGTTTGAGTCGCTGAAGTTCTAAAGAACGAACATGGCCATGACTTTTGAGCAAAAGAAGAGGGCGTCTCAAGTATTTTACAAAGAATTGCCTGGACCGATTTCTCAGAACATTCAATGCTGAGCCCAGATATAATTGCTCTGCACGGTATCATGCCCATTATACACTAAGACTCGTGTAATCAGTCATGGGCTATTTACTTTAAATGGAGACTAGATGTATAAATTTATTTTCTTGTAAACTTACAAACAAATAGAGATTTCACTAGTGTTTTGAGGCAAATTGTCATCGGGAGACAAATCTTAAAAAGTGTTTTATTGAGTAGCCTGGTGCTTGAAAGGGACTTTCGTCTAGATGAAAGAGGTCTCCAGGATCGAATCAATCTATATCTGAAACAGCCAAAAGACACATACGAGCTGCGGAGACAAAATTTATTTTCTACACACTTGAATGACTGAACAAGTCTTGACTTATCACAATATTTGCTAGGACATACGAGGGCGCAGTTTCTGGTAGAAGGTGTGGAATCCAGAGCTTGGCCGTGTTTGAGGGTTCAGTGGGGTAAGTAGCCACGCTTTCACGATCCTTGCTTCTCGGCAATTTGAACAGCCTTTGAATGAAAGCAAGATTTTTTCTTAGATAATTTCCGCAAAAGTCACTGTACTAGCATCAATGCCCACAAGAGCCCTCATATACAACAGAGAGTAGCCTCCATAGCCCCTTTTCGTACTCTCCATCCCATTGTCACAGTTTCATATCGTTATGCATTATATATACAAGTCCCCTCTACAACTTTCTGTCCAATCTATTTAACTTCTTCGCCGTGCGGGCATTGTTTCTCGTGCCCTGGCCTCTCACAGGCAAGGAATTGGCGTGTCTGATACCAGCATACGAGCCAATCGATCTCTTCAATGCAATATCGTCCAAAATCTTCTGTTTTAATTGGGTTTCGATCGTCATTTCAGAGAGCTCTTTATTGATGGCCATGATCTGCGGCTCGCTGAGCTGATTCATTCTCATTTGTGGGTAGATTCCGACTTTTGCGCATATCTCCTGCGCCGTTTGGTACCCAACACCAAAGATCCGTTTCGCCAACCCGATACGCACCAACGCGTTGTGTTTGATGGCCTTACCGTATATATGTACACCCATTTTGGACTATGATCGGACTATGATAAAGCGGTATTTAAGTTAGAGCCGTGTTTTTTTTTTTTTTGGTTATCCATTAGGCGCGTTATGGAACATGCACTCCAGCGAACGAATGCGAAAATGAGTAGCGAGTAAAACTCGAGATGTGATAACATATTGGAACGTACAACATGCCATCAGTGAACGACACATATATACAAATATACACGGTTAACTCACGATTGCTTCATTCTGCTTTGGTCTCTCAGCGTAGTATATCTTACAGCAAGTTATCGGGTGTTGTACGTACGAAAAGGCCATTTTAAGCGCACTTTGAGGCAGACAGGCCAACGAAACACACATCATTTGTGAAGATGGCTTTGTCTTGTAAAAAACCAATGGGTTTTTGCGATTTTCAGATATGTGAAGAGTCGAGGCCACAGAATGGCAAGTGAAAAGCGATAGGAATACTCGGCCAGTCTATTTGTAGCACTTCATTCTGACTAGCTTGAAGAAGCAACATTAAAACTCCACAGAATCATATGGCAAACGCAATAGACTCACGCCACATGACAGCAAAAATGACCTTATCCAACCTCAGCTAAAAAAATAAAAAAAAGCAGATAGGTGAGCGAGAATAAGATTTGCGTGAACGCCACCCTTGTGATAAGGTATATCTATATTATAATAACAACATTCGTGGAGGACTGATGCAGAGGCGAGAGTCCAGGGAGCAGAACAAATTATGCATGCACGGCCCTCGATATTCGAGCAAGCGGTGAAATCGGTTAGCGGAGCAACTGACATCAAACGCCCTGTTGGTCAACGTCTAGACGTAGAATTAAAAGCGACCGTAGCAATCCGATCATGGTAATAAAGCTGGCCATTCCAACGGGCACAACGGCAAACACAACAATGTTGTAGAAGTCAAAGAAGCGAGGTCTGTACTTGCCCTTGAGATCGATGTTCGACGTGACAAAATTTTGGCCAATGTAAAGAAGTGTGAGCGCACAACTAATCAAAATCCAGGTATGGAGAGCGTAATTGTAACCTTCCGCGGAAAATGCAGCTACCA
Organism: Metschnikowia sp. AWRI3582; assembly: GCA_002894445.1. Classification (NCBI taxonomy): domain Eukaryota; kingdom Fungi; phylum Ascomycota; class Pichiomycetes; order Serinales; family Metschnikowiaceae; genus Metschnikowia; species Metschnikowia sp. AWRI3582. Next base: position 5,299 of record LPNK01000108.1, on the reverse strand, counting down.
AGTACTGCTCAATTGCAACTAGTATGGCCGACATCGTGGCCATGCGCACAATGGACCCTGTAGTGGTGTAGCTGACAATCCAGCGTACCATAAGCCCGTCGAGCACAGAGTACAGAAGGTAGCCGGCTACCAAGCACCACATCCCTGTGAGAAAATGTTCCGACATTCGCGCTGCGGTGATGCCGGAGGTGGATGCGTGCTCAAATTCCACCCCTTTGAAAAGCATCCACCATGACTGAAATAAGCCTATGACACACGGTATCAAAGAAATGTCTCTGCATGCGGCAAGCAACAAGTGCTGGCGAGCATTGAGAAATTTCAAGCCTAGCGTTTTTAGCGAGCGTTTCTCGTCACGCACTGGGCTTGATGCTGTATCCCGCTCACGTGCACGCCCATTAGTTGAATCTACGCTGCCTCTATTTCTCATATTCGTGGTCGTCAAGACAGGGGGCATGTTTATTGGCAAGGGTCGGCCTCGCTCGAGCACTGAATCGCGTGATGCACTTACCTCGCTCAAGTCATGCTGCAGTCTTGCAGCGGGCCGAAGTGGTTGCCAAGAGTGTTGTTCCTGTGACAGCTCGTATGAGGGGATCCGCTCACCAGGATCATACAAATCATGTGACACTGACATTGTCCCGGAGCGCGTGACATCGTTTGAATGTCGTCTTTCATGGAAAGATGCTCTAGGGGCACTCATCAGGCCATCCCTGATTGGCCGGCTAGAGCCGTACTCCTCATCGATTCTGTGCACGGGTAGTTCGTCCAGAGTTATGGATCTGCGAAATAAGGGATGCATGGAGCACCGATGATGAGTGGTATGGGAATAGGAAAGAGTCGGCCAGTTCTTGTCTCATAAACGAGGTAGAAGTTTGGCTGCAAAAAACGGGAGACAAAAAAGTGTCGGAAATCGAAAGGGGGGAGGGAAGCGTGACCCGTCTAAGAAATATGTTGCACTTGAAAGGTTATCTCCTGATGAGACGCATCAAGCGCTGCGCTGCGCGAGGCTTGAGAGTGTTTCAAAAGAGATGCCGCCGCAGAGGAGGTGCAGCATGCATTGCCGCATTGGGACAGGGGCCCGACACTTGGATCTATTGAGAACGAGAGAAACGAGAAAGATCTTTTAATGTTTTTTTGACAATTTTGGGTGAGAAAAACGTATGCGTTGATAATTGAGGAAAAAGTGTTTGCATCACACCCAGCGTCGAAGTTCACATCACTCTATACAACATGGTCGCCCTCAGTGAGGGTGATAAAATTAAGGTTTTCTGTTATGAAGCCACAGTGAAACTTGGTAAACTTGTTCCGTTTCAAACTTTTTCATCTATTATCGTTTCTTCATGATTTCCGAGTTCGTGTGGCTTCAAAATTAGAAACTTAAAACCTTTCTCTTTACTTAATTTATTCTAGCGCGGCGAGACCTTTAAAATAGAAGGAAAGAGATCTTTGAGAATGGCGCCTCATCAGATAAGCGCCAGTGCTTAAGTCTTGAGCAAGGATAAGAACTAACCACGGTGTTCCGATGAAATGGTGATTTTTTTTTTTTTTTCACTACTCACGATCAGTGAAGTCAATGAGTATTCTTTCAGTCCAGACGTGTCACACCTTACACTTAACAGGGCTGATTGAGCGTGAAGTAAGTGAGTCGAGTTTAAGTGATGAAGCTTTGATTGATCGCGCTGAAGCTAAAAAATTACGAGAATCAAAAAAAGAAAAAACTTTCATACGTTGGTCAGAGGCGGCCGAGCTGATAAATATAATTCGCGGTGCCGTTGCGGCGGATGGCTTTGTTCGATAGTCCATCTCAAAATATGGCGCCCGCGGTCTTATGGCGCCCGCGGTCTTATGGCGCCCGCGGTCTGGCTATCGTGCGTTTCTCATACCAAAGAGAATTCCGATAAAAGAAAATGCACTAATTTGACATTTCGATGCGAAAAAATCAAAATGTCATATGATCGTATATCAATGATTTTGCTCATAAAGTCCATTGTCTGTGTGCTTGTCCAGGCTGTAGACAATTCTAGATCCAATTATCTCACACTAGTCTACAATCCAACGGCAAACTAAGCATTTTGAAAGTCATTTACATCGTATGAAAAAGTCATAGAAGTCACGTATTCCTGAGAGAGAACTAGGTTGAGTCACAAGAAAACTAATAATAAACTGTAGACTATTGGTACGAACGGCCCGCCATGTCCGCCTTACTTTCACCCCTGTACACCGTGCATCATCCAAATATGGAAAGCGGAGCCAATTACGTCGCGGCCCAAAACCACCTAGAGTCATAGCCTTGAGCCGATTTGAATCTATAGATAAATCTTTATTAACCTGGTATATATCTGTAAGCTGCGTTTACAAATGAATGCGCTTAGATGGCCTCCAATTGCTGACTGATCTCGTCCAACTCGGCCTTGGCGGCGGCGTACTTGGCGTCCAACTCCTCGAACTTCTTCTCCCAGTCGTCCTTCTCGGCCTCCAAAGATGCAACCTTACGCTCCAACTGCTCGGCTTTGATGTCCGTCTCGCGCAACTTCGCGGTAGTCTCTTTCAAGTTCTTGTCGGCCTCCTCCAACTCCTCCTCGAGAACCTGGTTCTTCTTCGTGTAGTTGTCGTTCAGCGTGCGCAACGAGTGCAGCTGGTCAGCGGTCTCTTTGATCTCGGTGACGTCCGTCTCCAACTTCTCCACCTGGTCCTCGAGAACCTGGTTCTTGCGCGTCAACGCCTGGATCTGGTGGTCTTTGTCCAAGTTTTCCTGTTCCAACTCCTTGATCTTGTCCGCCAACTCATCAGACTTCTCCTGCCACTTCTCAGCGTCTAACTTCAAACTGTTAATTTTCCATATTAGTTAGTATTCATGCATTTACAGAAATAGAATGTTCGGGGAAAGTTTTGGGGAATACTGGCAGGAATCGCCCCTCGTCACACAATCTTTACCCGCCAGGCACGCGTGTGATTTGGTATTCATTGTATGATCTGGTCCGTAGCGATCAATTATGACGAAATAAGATCATTGATGATCGTTTCATGTTTATACATACATCCTTGAGCTTGTCCATTTTTGATGTAGGGAATTACGATGTTCGAGAAAGAAAGGAGATTATATAGGCGAGGGCCATTTTCGCTTTTTCGCTCGGTGTGCCAACGCACGGGCGCCCTCGCGTAAACATTGGTCACGTGCAGGATCTATGCCGGGCCGCGTGCTGTTTTGAAATCGGCTATGCCAATATTAACCACTCTACTGTCATTAATCACTCTGGAGTTTTTTTCAGAATTTTCATGATATTTGATTCATGGCTTAATGTATTCTGAATCACGGAACCACAACATTTTTTTCAAATCTAAAGTATGAGTTATGACAGTTATGAACGACTAAAGCGTCCTCACGTCTATGAAACGTTTCCAGTCTGAAGCCAGCGTACTGTAAAGAGGAGTCTCGATTTAGAAAATGCTAGAAATTCTTTTGACTTCGGCCAGCATACAAGAAAAAACGAAGTAAAGCTTTCATTGCGTTCACGCCCTCTCCTTTCTTGTCTGGCATTGCAATTGTCACTTGTGGCGCCCATTGCGAATTCTTATAATTCTGTGTTGAGAGGCTTCGAGGGATAAATTTGTTGTAATTATGCTTGTTCATTCAGGACTGAGAATCTAGAAAATTAGTTTATGTGTAAAAACTTCACAATTTTCAATAGGTCAATTTGCTGAGGCCAGGGACTTACCTTTCCTAATTGAAAACTAAACAAACTTTTCTCTGGGTTTACGCAAACTCATGTTCTCCCCCTTTTTTTTTCTTGTATGGAGAATCTTGATTTTTTGGATCTGCCAAATTTGCAATGGAGCTCATCTCTCAGCCGAGAAATAATAAAGAGTGAACTCTTCTGCTCTGCTAAATTTTTGAACGACAAGAATATGGGTCAATCCAATCAGCCAAGGACACAAGTGCCACCAGGGGTGGATCCAGTCACAATATACAATTAGAAAAACAGGTCTTTCGAACTTAGTACAACCACTGTCCTTCTGCATGGAACATAAAATTCATGTAAACTCCGATTGAGCGCATCATTAAGCATCAATAGTTTGTGTTACATCGAAAGACACCTCGGTCTTTTGAGCGAGAGGCCCAATCTTCTGTAAAAGTCAAACACCCCAGAAAGGTAGGAATTCGAAAGATAGACATCAATCTCAGTACTACGAGTGTCTGAAAGGCTGCAGAAATCACTAAAAAAATTGGACAGAATCAGCATGATTAATATACAAGTCCACGCTCATAAAACTGAATCAATACCGTGGATCCGAAAATCATCAGCGGCATCAATCCATTATTATAATTATTTGCCGACAAAAAACTCGAATTCTTAACTCCAGCATGTCGCCAACGAAAGATTTTTCAGCAGAGAAAAAAGATCCATCAATAAAAGACATGCTATTGTTGGGGGTGTTCTGCTTGAGCGTGCGTTTTGGCGTAGCACATCTCGTCCGCCTATTACAGGATCACTTAAAAGCTGAGGCAGGTCTTGCAAACGTTTTTTTTTCCTGTTTACTACTCGCAACTTTGATACTTTTTGGTAAATTCTAAACTTTCAAAAGCCAAGACTTCCAAATTATGTTGAGTCCAAGCGATATAGAGGTGACTAGCACTCTTCCGGGGGACCTTCTACCGCGATTCCATGCAAAAGAAAAAGCACAACGAAAATTGGAAAGAGAGGCGAAAATTCGCGAGTACATCATATACGGCTGTATTATTATTCTTGCGGCAGTGATTATTGGATTGGTTGGCTTTTTCGTTGTGCGCCAAGTTGAGGACACTGAAGGTTAGTGGCATTGGCACACTTCGTGCTATTTGACCATGGCAGTGTGTCAAGTGAGCGAGCCCACCATGATCAGTTTGAGGGCAAGAGCACCGATTTTTATGAGACAATGACTTTTTATATCCTCTCAATCTCATGTATAATGAATGGATATTTGTATTATCAAGTACTATTCTTTGTTGAAGCCAATGTAGCCCTCACCAGAGGCAAGTACAAGTTATGGGCCCGAAAATTAGGCATATTCAATTGATAGAACAAAGTTCTTGGTTGAGATACAAAATTTGAAGATAGCTAGATAGATTAAAAATTGACTGACCAAATTTGGCTGATTTGTATCAAGATGATCAAATGTCCATGTTTCGTATGCTGGCTTGAGATGAACGAAAAAGACGCTTTAACATTCAAGATGGTGCGCTGGGGTTCACATCACGGGCAACCTGTAGATCATTTTTGCTTCAAACGCATGCAATTAGTCAAATTCGACTAGCACTACAGAT
>LPNK01000103.1:0-17036 GCA_002894445.1 Metschnikowia sp. AWRI3582 | reverse complement strand
AAAAGGATTAAATAAGGCCCAGTTGTGAAATTGCAAAGGACACAATCACTATATGCCGCCATACAACGAAGAGTATTTTGGTGCACGGGAGCAGAGCTAAAAGACAACTCTCCATGAAAGCGTGATTCGTGGTAGACCAAGAAAAATATTCGTTTGAATAATCACGGACGGACTTACCGAGTAGGAGAAGATGGTTTTTGGTACCAGAAAACAAACTTGTGAAGATGCCATAAGACCTTTCAAGGCACTAACCTCACGATATGGCAAGCAAAAGTAATGCCTGGAACTCCATGTTAATAATTGACTACTTTTCAGTAAATTGTATCGTTGCCCGCTAGGAAAAGCACATTCTGACACCAATACTTTGTTTACGTATACAAATACACATCATAATTATTTCGGGTCTCTATTTAGCAAAATTCCCGCCTAGAAGTCTGCAAATTCAATTCCAGTAAAAGTGATCCCTTTTCACAATTGATGGCCCACGTAAACCTCAAGAAGCTCAACTGTAGACCTTGTTAACGTGGTATCACCTTCCACTTTGGGCCTGTCTGTTTTCGCCCATACATGTAACATAACCGAAACTTTGAGTTGCGCAAAAGCCACATTGTTCCTTATATTTCATGCACCGATAAGCCGGCTAAAACGCGATCCGAAGATTAGAGATCAGCTGCATGATAGTGTTAATTAGTTATCGCGATTTCGGCGATAAAGTTGCACTTTTCCGGCATACAGCTCATCTAAAATGGCGATTTCATGTCGATACCGGCTATACCAACCCAAATAGGAAGGTCGATAAAGCTGGCACAGCTGGCATCTCGCTCATCGCCTATTCCTGAATTTGGCGCATATGCTTTTGTATATAAAGGCCCCATAGTCCAATTCCTCTTGAATAATCTTTATTGTTGCACTCAACCCGATTACTCACATAATGGCTATTCACCCATTCGATTCTGCGACTGATTCTGAGATCAGATTGGCCTCCAAGTTGGTCAAAGATGCCCACTCCGCATCTGAAAATGTACACTTTGTACAGATTGACAGGTTGGATCCGCCAAAAAAAGACATGCTCAAGTATTTGGAAGCGGAAAGAAACGGCGGTCCACTCCCCAGTATCTCAAGAGTGTTTTACTGCTATTATTACACCAACACGTTAACGTTCAACAAGGCGCTCGTGAACGTATCCGTCGGGCACATTGTCACCAAGACTCAGTTGCCCCATGGCACTGTGGGCCCCTTTTTGCCTGAAGATGTCATGGACTGGGAAGACACGTGCAACAAGCATCCAGCTGTGTTAGCAGAGATTGAGAAATTGAAGTTGCCTCAGGGCTACGGCATCAGAACCGATCCATGGATCTACGCCACTGACGACCCAAATGAGAAGAGACCCTTGATTCAGTTTTTCATGTACGTTTTGGCAAACAAGGGCCATTCGGAAAGCAACCACTACTCATTGCCATTGAAGTTCTCGCCAGTGTTCGAAGCTCACTCAAAGAAGTTTATTAGGATGGACTTCTTGCCCGCTGGATTTGACGAGACGAGCACTCCAACGCTCCCTTGGCAGCAGGTGACGGGTGTTGAGTATCATCCTGAACTCAATGGAGAAGTCACGTTGAGAGAGCCTAAGCCCTTGTTAGTGCAACAACCGGAAGGCGCATCCTTTACCACTGAAGGCTCCAAGGTCAAGTGGCTAGGCTGGGAGTTCCGTGTGGCTACCACGGCTCGAGAGGGTTTCGCCATTTATGATGGATGGTTCAAGGGAAGACAGGTGTTTTACAGAATCTCTCTATCAGAGATGACCGTGCCATATGGAGATCCCAGAGCGCCTTATCACAGAAAGCAGGCTTTCGATTTAGGTGACTGTGGGTTTGGAATCAATGCCAACCCGTTGAAGCTTGGATGTGACTGTCTCGGGACCATCAAGTACATCGACGGCCGTATGATCGACCTGGCGGGAGAGCCTCAAATTTTGCCCAACACCGTCTGTATGCACGAACAGGATGCTGGAATCTTGTACAAGCATTTGAACTACAGAACGCAAAACGCCGTCGTAGCGAGAAAGCGCGAGTTTGTCGTGCAAACAATCGCCACCGTCGCCAACTATGAATACATCTTGAACTTCAAATTTACCAACGATGGTATCGTCGATATCGAGACGAGGGCGACCGGTATTTTGTCGACCATGCCCATCGATGAGAACGTCACAGTTCCATGGGGCACTGTTGTGGGCCCCAACGTCATGGCCGCGTATCATCAGCACATCTTGTCGTTCAGAATCGATCCTGCCGTTGACGGCCACAAAAACTCGGTTCTTTACGAGGACACGGAGAAGATGCCGCTTTCGAAGTTGAATCCATATGGCATCGGTTTTGTGACCAAAAAGACATTCTTGGACGAGGCTGGATACATCGAGCAGTCTCCCTTCACGAACAGAACATACAAGATCGTCAACGAGAACAAAGTGAATCCTATAAGTAAGGGACCAGTGGGATACAAGATCATGATGCCTGCAAAGCAGATGCTCTTGGCTGATCCGGAGTCTTTCAACAGCAAGAGAGCGCAATACGCGACTCAGCAGCTCTGGGTGACCAAATATCACGATGACCAACTTTTTGCCGCTGGTGAGTTCACAAACCAGTCGCAAGCTGATACTGGTCTTGGCGAATGGGTCAAGGCCAAGGAGCCAGTGAGAAATGATGATATTGTTGTTTGGGCCACCATGGGGTTCACTCATATACCTAGAGTGGAAGATTTTCCCGTCATGCCGGTGGAAACGCACAACATTCATCTCGTGCCCGCCAATTTCTTTGACAGAAACCCTGGTTTGGATCTTCCACAGTCAAACCAAGCATTCAACAGGTCGGTCTTGGCTGAGTCTAGCGACGGAAAGAACTCCGCAAGCGCTTCATGCTGCAAGACCAATTTGTAAACGTGTTTTATATAGTTCTATAGAAGTGTACATTTGTTTTGTTTTGATCAGCAAGTGGGCACTCAAGTGTAAGTGGAAATTGTATGTATTTTTTCGTCGCGTGCAACGATGAACAAGTCGGGGAAAAATATAATATCTGGTTCCGGCAATTTAACGACAATGGAAAAAAAAAAAACAGTAGTCGTTACAATCTGGATATAGCTTTGAGACGTGAAGTGCGGCAAATGTGATTTGCAAAAATTATAGGTCACGCGGAACCATGTGTTTTTGCAGCCATGATACACCAATTGTTGAAACGAACTGGAAGGGTTAAAATATCCACATCAGTTTTTTGCGTTCAAAATTCATGAAAGCAGGCTTGTAACGCGCTCATGATCGGGGAAAGCTATTTCGACAAGCTGAATTGTGCTGAAAAAAAAAAAAAAAACATATAAAGCTTAGGCTACCAAGCAGGGCTTTGCAAGGTACATACACACAGTGCTAAGTGTTTTCACCTTTTATTATTGAGCCGCCCATTTAGGTGCCAATTCTTTTTTCATTGAAAAAAAGAATGACAGCCACTAATTTATCTCAGTATCATGTTCCAAGGCGGATAAGTTGAAACAAAGAACATCATCAGTCTTTGCGATATAAGATACAGCTCTGCCGCATTACTTTTGAGGTTACGAGTAAAAATTCGCAAGAAATCATAACTCCCCTTCCCGAAATAGCTTGCAGTTGTTTTCATGATATCCTCAATGTATAGGAAAGCGGTCATCAATAAAATTAAGAAACTTTCAACAACGGATGTCTTGGTTCTTGCATCAATGAATAAAGCAGCGACTTGCGATGCGTAATATGGCTTGCAGGCGTGAATCATTGAATCTTTATACGCACATTGCGCCCCCAGGTGTTTCCCAGAACATGCGTGGGTGAGCGATATTTACTCTCAAACCTCTGGTTTGGTCCTGCTTCGGCCTAATATCAACGGTGCTAGAATAAGTTTTAGCCCCATTCCTTTTCCTCACCCTCGTAAGACTACCCGCTGAACTTAAGCATATCAATAAGCAGAGGAAATGAAACCAACCGGGATTGCCTCAGTAACGGCGAGTGAAGCGGCAAAAGCTCAAATTTTAAATCCCCCAGAAATTGTGATTTGAAGAAATTTGGGTCCGGCCGGAAGGGAGTCAAGTCCATCGGGAAGTGGCGCCACACAGGGTGACAGCCCCGTGAACTCCTCAAAAGCCTTCATCTCAGTTTTGCAACCGTCGGCACGGTTATAAAATCATAAGAAGAGCAAGTATGTAATCTTAGTCAGATATACTCAGAAAGAAAGAAAAAGATAGTTTAGCAGCGCTATTGATCTAGACCGGAAATTTGCTCATCAAAAAGATGGACCGCTTTTCTCGGAGCCACCAGTGCTACAAACAACAATGCCGTCATTACTGTATTGATCTCTTGCTGAACTGGCCTGGTGAGGCTAAGGGGCGTTTCGGCTCCGTTTCCGTTTCCGACGTAAAAAGGCGTTTTTTTGCTTGAAAATAGAGCGGCATACGAGCGAAAGAAGTTGTCAGTTTGGTTTTGTTCTAATATAAATTCATTGCCCTTTCCTTCCTGAATGAGAAGCGCTCTTTTGGCAATCAAATTCCAGACCAAGATGTTTACTCACACGAACTACATTGTGAGTGGAATAACAATCCCCAAAGATCGTTTGCTGCCACGCAGAACACGAAAAGATCTACTCGACACCTAAACAAGAACTTAATCAATAAATGATACCAAATCCCAGTTTTATTGAAGCAGTCAGTTCAGGTTGAAATAAGTATTGCTTCATTTATGTCATGTCCATCGCACCATCTAACTAGTGGAGACTGCGCTTTGCCTTAGTCTTACAATTTATGAGCCAGTTTAATATCTAGAGAACATGAAGTCTTTCTTTGACCCCTTTCCTTCTAGCAACTTGAAATCACCTTGCAAAATATCTATACTTGGGTGAAAGCATTGCGGCCTTATCAGATTCTTTTCGATTGGTCAGTCATCGAGCCATATCCCGAAATTCCTTTAAGCGCTCGTGCATGCGGAAACGGCATCGGGAATCTCGATTACTCAGATGCAGTACGATAACATAAATTTCTTCAACCTGATTGCGCTTTCAACGCGATGCCTGTATGCCAGAAAAAGCGCTACGCAATCAGCTCAATTCAGCGCGGAACGGGCTGCACTATCCCGATTGGGAAGGTCGAAGCCAGAGGCACAGCTAACGATTTTTCACCCGATTGATCTTTGGGCATTTGGCCGCTGCAAACATATATAAACCACGATTCCCCAACTCTCAAAGACTTTTTCGATCTCATCATCATACCAGTCTTCTCTGACTTTTCTTCTTTTTAAATTCAACAAACAAATGGCTATCCATCCCTTCGACTCGGCCACTGATGCCGAAATCAGATTGGCTTCCAAATTGGTGAAAGATGCTTACCCAGCGTCGGCCGATGTGCATTTTGTGCAGATTGACAGATTGGACCCTCCAAAAAAAGATATGATCAAGTACTTGGAGGCCGAGAGACACGGCGGCCCGCTTCCACAGATTGCCAGAATCTACTACTGTTACTACTACACGAACACCTTGACTTTCAACAAGGCCCTTGTCAATGTCTCTGTTGGACATGTGGTCACCAAGATCGAGTTGCCCCATGGCACTGTTGGGCCCCTCTTGCCCGATGACGTGGCAGAGTGCGAGGAAGTATGCAACAGTCACCCAGCGGTTTTGGCTGAGATCGAGAAGTTGAAGTTGCCAAAGGGCTACAGCGTGAGAAACGACCCTTGGATGTACGCCACCGATGACCCAAACGAGAAGAGGCCCTTGATGCAGTTCTACATGTACGTGTTGGCCAACGACGGCCACTTGGAGTCCAACCACTACTCGTTACCATTGAAGTTCTCCCCCGTCTTTGAGGCGCAGACCAAGAAGTTCATCAGAATGGACTATTTGCCCGGCGGATTCGACGAGACCATCACGCCAACTCTCCCATGGCACCAGGTTGCTGGGGTTGAGTACCACCCAGAATTGAATGGCGAGAATATCTTGAGAGAGCCCAAACCATTGTTGGTCCAGCAGCCAGAGGGCGCATCTTTCACCACGGAAGGCTCCAAGGTGAAATGGCTCGGCTGGGAGTTCCGCGTGGCCACCACGGCCAGAGAAGGTGTGGCGCTCTACGACGGCTGGTTCAAGGGCAGACAAGTCTTTTACAGAATCTCGTTATCTGAGATGACTGTTCCATACGGCGACCCAAGAGCCCCATACCACAGAAAACAGGCCTTTGATTTGGGCGACTGTGGCTTTGGAGTCACCGCCAACTCCTTGAAGCTCGGATGTGACTGTCTTGGCACGATCAAGTACGTTGACGGCAGAATCATCAATGCTGCCGGTGAGCCACAGTTGTTGGCCAACACTGTCTGCATGCACGAGCAGGACGCTGGTATTTTGTACAAGCATTTGAACTACAGAACTCAAAATGCGGTTGTTGCCAGAAAGCGTGAGTTTGTCGTGCAAACGATTGCCACTGTTGCCAACTACGAGTACATCTTGAACTTTAAGTTCACGAATGACGGTATTGTTGACATTGAGACGAGGGCCACCGGCATTTTGTCGACCATGCCAATTGACGAGAACGTGACCGTCCCATGGGGTACCATTGTAGGCCCAAACGTCATGGCCGCTTACCACCAGCACATCTTGTCGTTCAGAATTGACCCTGCCGTTGACGGCCATAAAAACTCCGTTCTTTACGAGGACACGGAGAAGATGCCGCTTTCGAAGTTGAACCCTTACGGCATCGGTTTCGTCACCAAGAAGACGTTTGTTGACCAGGCGGGCTATGTTGAACAGTCTCCCTTCACGAACAGAACATACAAGATTGTCAACGAGAACAAGGTGAACCCAATCAGCAAAGGCCCTGTTGGCTATAAGATCATGATGCCAGCCAAGCAGATGCTTTTGGCCGACGCCGACTCGATGAACAGCAAGAGAGCACAATATGCCACCCAGCAGCTTTGGGTCACCAAGTACCATGACCACCAGCTTTTTGCTGCTGGAGAGTTCACCAACCAGTCGCAGACTGACACCGGTATCGGTGAGTGGGTCAAGGCCAAGGAGCCAGTGAGAAATGATGATATTGTTGTTTGGGCCACTTTGGGATTCACGCATATCCCAAGAGTCGAGGATTTCCCCGTCATGCCCGTTGAGACCCACAATATCCACCTTGTGCCCGCCAATTTCTTTGACAGAAATCCCGGTTTGGACCTTCCTCAGTCTAACCAGGCCTTCAACAAGTCTGTGTTGGCTGCTTCGGATGTGTCGAATGCCGGTGCTTCTTGCTGCAAGACCAACTTGTAGACTTTTGAGTTTTTTGTAAAAATATACGGGTGTTAATTTGAGTAAAAAAATATTGAAAATGGATATTTTGTAGGATTTAATTCATTAACAGTCATGATTGTGATTGAAAGCATATGTATACCAATTGAGCTCCTCACACAAGCGTGGTTGTATCATCATTGTTGCAAACCCCTAAAGACACTTTCTGACTGGGAAATGCTCATGGATCGTGGCTTGTCATTACATGCCTGGGGAATCAGATAGGACCCCTTGAGCGGCTAACGATGCCTTGGCCGAATTTTAACACTTGTTGGTTTTCACGTGATTACTTAAAACTTGATCTTGCTTAAGATAAGACATTTCAGAATTGCATTATTGATGAGAGTTGATCAGTTAATAGCTCCGTGAGGACCCAGGCAGTTATAAAAAATTAGTGATTAGATTTGTTTGCAATCACTGGTAAGTTCAAATGCCCATTTAATCAGGTATGAATAGAACAAGAAAGAAGTATCGCAATCGTTGAGCTATGTGAGATTTCCCGATAGTAGCGCCTTGTAATGTGATGCTTTCTTGTAAATGGAGCTAAATGACATTTTTGGATATCAAGCAATTTCAAAGAAGAAACAGAATGCAAGGGACTCATATTTCAGTCGATCAGATAGAAAGACGGCGATGATGTAGCCATTCCAGCTGGGGAGTAGAACAAGAAGCTGATGTACCTTCAAAGAATAGCCTTTATAAATTGCAACTTCTCCCCAGGCAAAGTTTCAAGATACGAGATCTTTTTTTCGATGAAGATTTATCACACTATGGGACGCTCGCGTCAGAGTGTGACAGGCACACCCCAACAATCGCAAAAACTATACAACATACAAAAGAAAAACCTATTATATACCGCAATTTCACCTCGGGCATCGTTTGGCAATACGAGTCCCCTCATCGGAAATGAATCTGCTGGGAATTTAGACCACATTCGTGCTATTTGAAGACAAAAAAAGGTAGCAGTCTAGTTTCAGTGCCTTGCTCTTTTAAATGACTGTTGAGGAAGAACCAGTCGTCTTGAATGTGTTCATATTGCAAAGCTTTGCCTTTTTTTTTTTTTAAAGAAACAAATCGTATTAACAGGAAACCGCGGTTAAACGGTCAAAAATCTATATATCTATAGACAAAAAACCTGCATACGTCTGGATAGAACACTGAGTAATGAAGTCCCCCGACTTTCCCAAGCCTTAGGTCTTCCTCCTTATCCTAGCCGCTGTATAAGGTAGTGTCAACTTGTCCGCATTTTACTTCGTTCCAACGCCTTTTTCAAATGTCTATTCAGAAGAGGCTGGAGGACGGTGCCTCCGGTTGCCTCCCTTCAGAGGAAATAGGGTGGTGCATTCTTCGAGGCTCGTTTTATGCTTTGACTACGGAGACATAGAACCAACATTCATCTCGTCCGTGATAGTTTAGTGGCTAGAATCGGCGCTTGTCGCGCGCTGGACCGGGGTTCGATTCCCCGTCGCGGAGTTTTCTTTTTGCTTCATTTCCATTGAGACTTGGCCAGTCTTGTGAGATTCGCATAAACTTTTTTTTATTGCGTGACAATTTGCACCACCGATGCGAGAAAAAAATGCGCTGAAAAAAATGCAGACCATTCGCGAAAAGCACCGGTGCACGGATGTGCCAGCCTCATGCCCCGCGCAGATACCGCATTAGGAGTGCGTGTTAGGTGGCACCTGAGGTCGTATGGAACGCTTATAAGGGCAGACCAAAGTACGTCTAGTCACACATTCCGCGCCTTGGCTTTTCAAAATGAACCAAACCTCAACCAATAGTATGTATAAGTGATGAAGTTCTGTCACAAAATCAGCAGATTTCTTGCTGGAATCGCCCATGAACGCCCTCATGCACTACCCCTTTCTATAACCGCATACTAACCCGATTTTTAGCCGACGACGAGCTTCATCTTCACGATAAAAGGCACGCAAGGGGACGCTTCAGCTGGGTGAAACGGCTAGTGCAAGGCCCCAACAAAAACATGGGCATCCGTACACCACCATACGAACATACACTTGGCCTAGATGGGCGGTTACATGCCTCTGACGATAACAGCACAAGAAAGCTGCTCAAAAGCGTTGAATTTGTCAGCGACGAGGAATGTACATCCGTGCATCTGGACAATATCAGCACGACGCCGCTCAAGCTGATCACGCTGCATACGCTGACGAATCTGCCCTCGGTTCTCAGCGGCGAAAACCACCAGGATAACTCCTCTATGGTAGCGTCCACGGCCGAAACGTCACTTTCGCCGAGCACACATGTATCGTTGTCGCCGAGCACGCGGGCACAGAACCGTGAAAATCGAGACACAAGGGAAAACCGCGAGAATAACGGGCTAAATCACTCTCACAACGGATTGAGAGACCGAAATAGCGAGCGGGATAGGGACAGTGAACTGATAGTCACGTTGGCGAGCTCTACGCGGCGCGTGCGGCGCAGGAGCATCGACACAAACTGTAGCATGGCCGGAATCCCACCTGCTAGCATCATGGAACGGCTCCTGGTACACCCAGCAGCGCAGAATGCTGAGTCGGAGGCAGACTAGAGAAAGCTGAATGACAGTTTACAGGATGAAAGGTAACAAAGATCAGAAATTGCAAAAAAAAGAAGGAAAAATGATAATAATGCAGTGTGGAAACTGCTTGGGTTTTGGTAATCTTTAGAAGTATATACGCGGTACGCGACTATTGAGCGAGTGGTTGCGATGAAAGGTAAGAATGTTGCTAGAGATCGAAAAAATGGTGATTTTCGCTTAAAAAGTCTGGCTAAAATTCAGTTTTCATTACACTTTCATGAAGATTAATACCGGGTTTTTATAGAATGCCTTAGTTCAGCACTCATGTGGAAATTAATTTTCGGATGTAAACGGTTAACAAAGTTTGGAAGGTTTAGCGTTGTTGTACATTACGATGGTGATACAGATGGGGCCTTCTGTGATAATACTATCCTGGGTGGAAGGCAATGAATCGGCCCGACTAAGCAGAAAACTTGGTTGCCAATACTTGCTGGTTGAAGACGTATTTGGTTAACCACGAAAAATATATATCGCCACGGTTTTCAAAAAACATTGCAACCTAAAGTAACTATGGTGCAACACGATCTGCATATGAAAAGGGTAAAATTGGCATTCTCTGGGTGGACAGATCTCTCACGAGATGAAGCCGCATCATCAGCCGATGTGCGGCGGCGTGTGGGCGTCTCGTTTGAACAAAAGAAAAAAAAAGAGACAATGAGACCGAGTCATGGCACCTTGCATAACGGCCTGCTCGTAAATTGCCCGATGAAGGAGAAAAGCGCCACTTTACCGGGGTCCGGGACGGGATCGAAAATCACGTAAATCCGTATACACCGATATTTTATTGGATACATCATGTTTTAGAAACTCGTATAAATCCTCAGATCTTTCATGTTGGGCATCGGGGAGCCAGCCACGGGGCGAAAGCTTAATTTTTTGTTTGTTAAATTGGCTCTCTTGCATCAATCGCGGATTCAGGAACCGGGCTTCGCCACAGGCCACTGTGTAAAGCAGTGACAAGACATCTCTCCCCTCATTGCGGTAAAAAATACTTTGGAATGCTGCTTCAAAAAAAAGGGGCAAGTATTTTTGGAACAGAGTGATGTGTGTGTGATGAACAGAATTTGGGTACCACTCTGATTATTTGTGAAACTCTGTTAATTTGAGTGGGCTGATAAACGCGACTCATTAAAGACGCACGCGGTCTATACGCAGGACGAGTGTACAGGATAGAATTTCGGCAGGCGCATGCCGTTGTTGCTAATGAGCAGTCTCAACCCGCCTTCTAATATAAGCACCAACTTATAACAAGAAAAAATCCCCGACATTACAAGAAGCTTCCAAAAATCCTAATCGCATTTTCCTAAAAAGAATCTGGGCTTATTGAATAAATAACCAAAAACTTCGCGTCTTCTCGAGAAGCCCAAAGAAAAGCGCAAACCCAATCTTATCCCCACATTCCCCCACTTCGGTTTCGTTATCTGCAAAGTGGCCTGCATAACCCTGGAACGTCCTGCATGAAGGTAGACGCAGCTGGCGGCAAGGAGGTGAGAAAACCGTGACGTGCAGGACCATGATTGCTAATGCGGATATCTCGGGTGCGCTTATATATCAGGTGGCCCTTCGGCTGAAATTTCGCCAACGGCTTTTCTGTTGTTATCTAGCATATTATTTTGGGTATATTTGATCTGCCTAGTGTCTATAGACTCTTATTTGGAGGCGTGACTGTTCTCATACTTGATTAATCCATTTTTCAAGCGTCCCCTTTTTTCCTTGTCTTGATCGATCTCACAAATCACAGTTTTTGTTTGTACACGATTTCACACTGACACACAAAAAACCACAGTCATGTCTACGCTAACTATGTCTATTGAGGGGCTTTTTGGGCCCGAGCAGGTCTCGGCCCACCCCAAAACGGCGGCGGCTGGTCCGCCCACAAAAGAGCACACTGTGGCGGCTAATTCGCAGCGGCTGGCCCCTGAACTCCGGCAAAAGCCCCCAAAGTTTTTGTTGGGCGGGTACCTGAAATCTACCCCGGAGCTCGGGTCACACGGGGTGGCAAGTACCATAAACAAAAATGCAATTCAAAAAGCCACACGTTCACATGATGACTCTGAATCGGCAGTGCTGTGGGCCCGGGCCGGATCCGGAGCCGAGATCGGCGCTACGAAAGGTGACAAAGTTGATGAGTCGGAAAAGAATACCATCTCGTTGATTGATGATCGCGGTGGAAACTCACCTATGGATATTCCAAAGGTGATTGAGGCAGTACAGAACCTCTCCACGAGCCCCGTTGTTGTGGTTGAAAGCCCGAAAATTGGTCATTTGCTGCCCTCCGATGAACAGCCGAGCGTGTCACACCAGCGCAGTGTTTCCGAAGAGATTGATGCGCCGCCTTTACGCAAGTTGAAACTGTCGTTGAAACTCCCAAAGTTGACAAGACTGCACTCGATGTCGCAGCTTTCACCGAAATCGGTACGTTTTGCGCCCTGCCTTGAGAAAATTAAGATGTTCGATGGCAGAGCCTCACCATCGACGGTATCGCTTCAATGCACACCTATGGGGTCGCCCAAATATGACTTTCCGAACGATGACTACTTTTCTATCCGTCACCACGGTGAAGTGTCGGACGATGACATATCCTCCAGCTCGGATTCTGACACTTATACCGAATTCACCAAGGACAAACAGTATAAGATCGTGCTGAGCAATTTCTCTTCGCCGCAAAACATTTATGACAAGCGCAGCTCACCAGTTTACCTTCAAAGCGTGTTTCTCACTGCTGACAAAACGCTGCTCGAGCTCTTGGTGATGTGCCAAAATTTAGCGTTCGAAAAGAGTCTATCGGTCAAACTCACCTTTAACGACTGGCACAGCCTGTTGATTTTCAATTCTGCCACTTACACAAAACTGTTCTCATCAGTTAATTTCGACCAATTTAAGTTCACCATTCCGCTCGCGCATTTGCCCTCATTGGTAAACACGCAATTCTGCATCAAATACTCAGTGAGTGGCACCACATATTGGGACAATAATAATTCCAAAAACTATACGTTTTCCCTTGGCGCTTACACTAAGCCCACCGTTTCCAAGGACATTTTCGCATACACGCCTTCTGTGAAGAATGACACCTTCACTTATAAACCGCCAAAGTTTTCTCCCAGAGGCTTTTCCGCATTGGAGTCGAACTTCAACAGCAGTTCGGGTGCAAGCATTCCCAAATCAGCATCCCCTGTGCCTCCATACAGTGAGCTTGTCAGCAAATTGATGTCTGTGAGAGACAGTGAACAGAGACCTCAATTGTCTCGCGCACTGACTTTGTCTCCAAGACCGCGCTTCTCACAGTCTTTCATTTCCAAAAAAAGCACAGAGTCTGATGTGATATCATCGCCCCTTGGGAACACAAAGCCCGAGATTTTGACCAAAGAAATTGCGCCAGTCAAACCCCGTATCAGTTTTGGTAGTCAGACAGAATCATCATCTCCGACAAATCAAAAGTCACCTGATTCTCCGACTAGACCAGCCCTTCACCATTCATATGCTTCTGCGCCTGCGGTAATTTCGGGGAAACACATGAAGTCCATGTCGTACTCTGACTTGTTAGAAAACTTTTGTTTCAATGGAGCAGACAGGAGCGGGCCGACAGCTGGGTCAAATGCTTTTGGATCATTTAATAGTTCCTGCAATAGTTCCAGTGCATCTCTCAGTTCAGACTATATGACACCCGTGTCGACGTTCCAGTCTGTCAATGACTCATTTTACGTGTGACGCAAATTTGAGATATTTCAACAAGCCACATCTGCCTTTTCGATGTTCCCTACACAAAATGATGATTCTTGTCTGCAGGCTTTCCAGAGCGTCGGGGTCAATGGCCGATGACGCATAATCATAGTTTTCTTCCTTCCTTTAATAAACGCTCTCAAGACTTCCCTGTTTTTGCAGCACCCCTTCCCCTTGCGCGTGCCTATTAGGGCTCGGGCGGAGTCGGTGCAGTCGATGTCGGGATTGCAGTTGCGCTTTTGGTTGCGAGCGTTGTGCTACATGCAGTATGTGCACTCCCGCGCGATAGCGATTACGAGGTGAATGTGCCACACTCGGGTTGGCCCTCGGCGGCTGCCGCAGTATTGGACACAGACTTTTTTCACTCTTACAAACAATTTGATCCAGCCAAACAGAAAAGTATTTCAGGATGTCATTTGGAGGAAAAGCAGCTGAACGCTTAGCAAACAAAATCGTGTTGATCACAGGCGCCTCTTCGGGAATTGGTGCTGCCACGGCACATGAGTTTGCCTCGGCGGCCAATGGCCACATCAGGTTGATTTTGACCGCGAGAAGAGAAAGCCGCTTGACGGAGTTGGCGGAGGAATTGAAGAAAGCGTACGCGCCAATCAAAGTGCACACGGCGAAGTTGGATGTCAGCGACACAGCGTCGATTGAGCCGTTTGTGAGCAGTTTGCCTAAGGAGTTTGCTGACATCGACGTTTTGATCAATAACGCGGGGAAGGCGTTGGGTCGGGAGACTGTCGGCGAGATTGCAACCGAGGACGTTGCCGGCATGATGCAAACGAACGTTGTGGGCTTGATCAATGTGACGCAAGCGGTGTTGCCAATCTTCAAGAAGAAGAACGCCGGCGATATCGTCAACATTGGGTCCATTGCGGGCCGGGAGGCATACCCTGGTGGTAGCGTCTACTGTGCCACAAAGGCTGCGGTCAACTTCTTCACGCATGCTTTGAGAAAGGAATTGATCAGCACAAAAATCCGGGTATTGGAGGTAGACCCAGGCGCGGTTGAAACTGAGTTCAGCATGGTGCGCTTCCGCGGCGACCAGGCGGCAGCTGACAAGGTTTACGAGGGCACAGAGCCATTGACCGCAGAGGATATTGCCGAGGTGATTGTTTTCGGCGTCACTAGAAGGCAGAACACTGTGATTGCTGAGACGTTGGTGTTCCCCAGCAACCAGGCCGGGTCAGCGCACATTCACAGAAACACCTAGCGGTATAGGCACAAAATGCTTACGGTCGTGTGAGTCGGAAATAAAATCTTTATGTATTCAAGAACTTGTTTTATACCCAAAGTCTTTCGAGGTATGTTTCTTCTCTAGACACCTAGAATCAGCGCCTGCTAGAGTATTATGAGAGTCACACCTGAAATCAACTAAGTCAGCCGCTGAAACCATAATGCATATCCTATTCATACCATAATTGATCTGAGAGGGCTATACTACTAACCAAAAGACTCAAAAACGAAAAGGAGAGAAAAAAACTCTGGGATATTCTTTCTTTATAATCAGCATGAGGCAAACACCGGTTTCATGGCATTTGCATTGAAGTTACATCACAATTGCGAGGAAACATTTTCTCATTATGCCTCTCTAAAGAAGAATCAGTATCAACGCAAGGTATGGTAGCGAAGCTGTTTAAGGTTTTATGTACATATTCATATATAGTTTGCGGAGAGCTAGGTAAGCAATTCTGGCTCCCAGTCCCTAATCAGATGTATCGCAAAAGAAAAGAGTAATCATCATCA
This sequence comes from Metschnikowia sp. AWRI3582, assembly GCA_002894445.1. Classification (NCBI taxonomy): domain Eukaryota; kingdom Fungi; phylum Ascomycota; class Pichiomycetes; order Serinales; family Metschnikowiaceae; genus Metschnikowia; species Metschnikowia sp. AWRI3582. The sequence continues at coordinate 1,664 of LPNK01000103.1, read as the reverse complement.
TATGCCTCACAGCCAAAGCGGAATTAGATCAAGCAATGTTTAAAGCAGGAGGTTCTATGCATAGCGGAGGTGAGAATGACTAAAAACCATCAAAAGAAAAAGGTGCGCAATTTTTGTTTTCATTACCATTCGAACCTTCTCACATGACTCAGTAGCATATTTAATCAGTCAAAACCAAAAATTCTCAATTTGCACGGGATTCCTATTTGGCATGGAGAAATTTGAAGCACGAAAAAAGGAAATATGCACTTTTAAGGCCACACACTCAAACTTCGTACATCATGATTAGGCCAAGACGTTGTGATGCAAAGAAGTTAAGTAACAGTCAAGCCGGTTTTGACGTATCCATGCAAAATTCGTGTAATTGCAGGTTCGTTTCAATATTCGCATTTCATGATAAATTAAAGAACCTTCCAGAACATCATGGTCAAAAGCTGAGTTGTTCCAACGTTTTGCCAAGTTTGGCCGCTCCGTCGGCAGGACTATCGACAGATACCTTGGCCCTGTTCATTTCAAGCCCCGCTAGAAGGATGCACGCTTTGCACACACGGTTTGACGTGATGTATCCGCACTTTTCACACGTATTCCCATCGGTAGTTTTTGCTCTTCCGAGACTCACAGATCCGTCCGCGTTGATCTGTTGCTCATTTTCAGGATGTGCTGGTGTTATTTCCGCGGTCTGGTGGCCGGCCTTTGGTTTGCCTGCATTCTTGTACTTTTTTGTCACTTTCTTTTTCGGCGCTAGCACAAGATGCTCCCCGCTATAAATAATGTCCATGATACACGATGGCCGGATCGTGCCCAAGCCTTTCAAAAGCTCTCTGGCTGTGCCACGAAACGCCTCGGGCGCGTAAGTACACTCGGTCGAAAAATAGTCCAATTTCTTGTAGTGTGCATAAAGCACGATTTCCTTTTGGTATGTGTACTTGAACGGCTTAGACCGCTTGATAGGCGACCCTGCAGACTGCGTGAGGATTGTGCATGAGCTTTCTAGCCTCGCCGTGTCTCCGCGGAGTATGTTCATGAGCACTGTTTCAGCCATGTCATCCGCGTTGTGGCCGGTGACCACATGATGTATGCCAAGCTTAGCCGCGCCGCGGTCAAGCGCCTGCCGCCGCAAGACCCCGCAGTAAGTGCAGCTGCTTCGAATGCCGGCGCATGACACAATCTCGTCCATCAGCCAATTATAGAGCTCTTTATATGATACGATTTCCAATTCCATTTCATACTGCTGTTGATTCCGTTTCACAGTGGCGAGAGAGTCGTCACGGTACCCTTTGATACCTTCGTCGATCGACAAAAGAACCAACTTGAGACCGTAGTTGTACCGCTCATTTAGTGTTTTGAGAATCGACGCAAGAACCGTCGAGTCTTTTCCCCCAGAGGCCCCAATAGCGACTTTTTCACCGGGATGAAAGAGCCCCGCCGCCGTGATCGTGTTGTGGATCTCTGTCTCGAACACCACGAAGAAGCACTCTTTGCAAAGTTTCTGTAGGTTTTTCGGGCGTTTCATCACCGCCTTCCGGCCATGGCAAAGCTGACATAGTGCCAGGACCTTTAATTTTCTGTCTTTTTTGGGCGGGACATCCAGCATGCTGATTTTGTGACGGTTTGTGATTTGAAACGAATCGCGCTATGCTTTTATGTATGTCACCTAACATGTC